>JAZHYW010009966.1:0-135141 GCA_037355805.1 Ixodes ricinus | reverse complement strand
TCTTCGTTCAGTTGCGTATTGCTGGCATTACAGGGAGTTGTAAACGCTCATTTTTTCGCAGAAGAGGTTTCCGTGAAATTTCTCCCGTGTCCTTCACAAGGATCTTGATCATGCTCATCTCGTGGATCCGGACAGCCACTCACAACTCTCTGTTAGCTGTCGGTCAATCGCTCAAGGCCTCCGCTTCTCTTCAAATCCCCAAAACGGGAAAGAGAAGGTCTGTGTTCGAAATCTTACCCAAATAGATCCGAGCGACTCCGGCGGGTCGTGTCATGTGATAACACAGATAGAGCGACGCTGGACGTGGTAAAGTTTTCGAACGCAAAGTTACAAAATCCTTACACAGGAGTAATATCGAGTAAAATTTGGAACACGGCCCAGGATACGAAGCCCGGCAGAACAGATGGACAGCATTGGCAGGTGTCGTGGGACGTCAAGCCTGACGAACACCGAGGTCACAGAAAAGCGGAGGAAGCGAGGAAGAAAATCGTGATGTTGGCTCGGTGGTGTTCAGACGTCGGACATGCCAGACTGCTGGACGCTTCTTTCACGATTTTTGCCGGAGTCGCATCCCCTTACGATTTCTGAAGTGCCCTGTTTGGACAGGCCTTTAGGCTGCGATTTCTCGACTACCTGTGCTCATCATTCGTTATCGTTTTTTTAGCCAAGATTAATATTGTAGAAAAATATTTGCATTATTATTTTAATAATAATAATAATAATATTTATATTTATTAATATTTAATACTAATAAATCCCATAGTTCTTAAATATAGTTATTATAGAATTGACTGAGCTTAGAAGTGGTCAAGTGAAAGATTTCGAACAACCTGCACGAGTTCAGTTGAATTTTCGTTTGGGCGTGGTGCACAGTACAGAAGGGCTTAGAGAAACTATGCGATATTCAATTCGAAAAATATTCGCCCAAAACCACTATTCGCTTTGAGTTCGCTTCAATCTCAAAATCTACTATTCGCAAATGACTTCTAAATGGCCAACAAGGGCCGGATTTAGGCTACACTGTTATTTCCTCTGTTTGTACTTTACATATTTGGCTCAGGTCTGGCACTTTGGATTTTATGTGGCGAGCGAGAGAAAAGCTGTACAAACGTAAAAAGAAACCTACACTGGCACTAACTAACGCGTTGAAGGAAAACGGGAATAGGCCCAAGTCAGGGACCCTATCACCACCAGGCTCGTGCCAAGCTAGGCGTTTCTCTGCCGTGCTACCTGGGTCCTGCTCTCAACTGGAAAAAGGACAACGCACCGGCGGAAATTCCGATTCTGCCATTATAAACGGCACAGACTGCGAAGAACTTGATCACTAACGGTGACTAACTAACAGACTTTCTTCAAGGTGGCACTGGACAAACACATCCACCAGAAGCCCTTTGTGAAATGGTGACTGAGGCCAATACTTACTTCGGGATGGTCCTGAGCGAGGTTGTTCAACTCGCAAGGATCCGCCGCCACGTCGAACAAGTAAGGGGAGCTCGATGGTTTCACGTTGTCCTTCGCTAGGTTGCACTTTCCGCATCGCACTGTCGCCCTCCGTCTCCAACCAGCTGGAAATCCTAGGTCATCGGTACCGTAGAGACGACGTAACACATCAGCTGCTCTTGACCGCTTCGTCAGGAAGTCCAGGTCGTCGACAGGACGCCGTCGTCCGGTCGTCTTAAAGCGATGATCGAAGGATCCGTTGTGGTACGTGCCGAGCACCACCTTGTGGTTCTTGTAGCGGAGAGAAGACGTGTTGAGGACCGGGTCGATGTTGAGGAGCATTTCTTCGCGAGGAGACTCGGTGCCCTCCGAGAGCGCCTTCCACATGTCGAAGCCGTCCTGCTCGCCAAGATCGGACAAATTTCCACCTGAAAGGGACAAACGGTTTGTTTGCACGTTGCCCGAAGCTAACGTGCCTCCCAAAAATGTCTCCGACCGGCGTGTTCAAGCTCTAAAGCCGCGGTCTCACTGCTCCCACGTCAGACTTGTACGTAACTTAAATACTCTACTCAAGTTACTGTATCTTAAATACTTTTGTGAGTAACTTAGTATCTTGCAAATACTTTCGAACGTCAGTATTTGGTACTCTAACTTAAATACTTTTTTTCAAGTAACTTGTACTCATTTTAAAGTTACTTTAAGTTACTTTCTATTTTTTTATTTTCTTTAGAGGCGGGAAGCTTGGAAAATATTGAACTCCAGTTATTTTGACTAGGCGCCCTGCCATTGCAGATATATTTCGTGCCAGGTAATACGAGTGTACTTCCGTGCTTCTGCTGAAAGAGGTGACATGGAGAAGCAGGTGTCGCAGCCTCAAGCCGAGCGGACGCATGTCGTGTCTTCTAACTGGGCAAAACGTCAAAGCAAATTTTTTTACAATTTGTTTGTAGCCAAGCCCAAGAGCAACAGAGATTCCGAAGCAGAAGCGCATGAAAGCATAAGATGTGGACAAGGCTACAAGCCAGAGAGAGGGCACTTGTGTCGAAGAAAGGGTGGGTGCTACAAGTATCTGGTAAGAGTCGACAGTAAACCGGAGTTAATTTTTTTATGTTATGGAGTGAAAGCATATAAAAGAAAGCCTTCCAGCTTCAGAAATGCCTCTGCATCCGCACGCAGTCGCACACACCACTTGTTCGTTTCACTAGGCTCTCTTCGCACACAAGACTCGTAAGACGCGACTACACGGCTCCAATCCGGCGGCCCATCGCTCGCGGCGCACGCAGCATTAGCGAGTTTTAGTAGACCGTGTTTCCCCCTCCGCTAACCCTCCGCTACTAAGAAATCGCCACTGCGCCTGCGTGCAGATGACCTTGGCTGTAGAGTTCCGGGTAGCGGTGGGGCTTAGCGGAGGGGAAACATGGTCTACTAAACAGCTACTGCTGTTTAGTAGACCCGTAACAGCTACTGCTGTAAGAACGCAGAACGCGACGACGCGCCTGACATGACCCACCCGCGGTGCCTGCGATGCTGACGGCTCGTCGCTCTGTGATGACTAGGAGGACGTCTCCCCCTCGCGGCGAGCGACGGGGTTAGCGCAATTACACTCGCAATGCGAGGGAGCGAGTCGAATGGGACGGCCGGTGAAGGCTAGGCGCGTGTCGGATTTCGGTGACCATGTACGAACTCGAGTACTTGGCGCAGCGGCCACTGGGTGGCGCACCACTTTTGCAAAGGGTCTATTCAGTCGTCATGTCTGCTGCGAACGCCGTGTCTCTATGATGTATGAGCAGTAGTGTCTGCCCATGCATGATACATCGTGCACAGGGAAACGGGACTGACTCCCTCCAGGGAGCGGGACCTCCTCCCTCCGGGGAGCGGGCCCTACCCCTTCGGGGAGCGGGACCTACTCCCTCCGGGTAGCGGGACCCACTCCTCCGGGGAGCAAATGCGCTGCCGTGTCCTTTTTCACCGCCCATGCATCTGCAATGTTACCGAAGTGGTAACAAAGTACGTCACAGAAGCCGGCATATACAGCCGGCGTGTCGTGTTTGTGGATAACTGAATGAATGGATTCATGCAGCCAGAACTCTTAATCGGGTGGCGGCGCGCCCCATCTATAGTCGGTTACAGGTTAAGAAGGTAGCGGTAAATGCCCCTCAAAGGGAATCATATATCCCTCCGCCACCTCCGCATCCAATAGCCTCCCATCGTTTCTGTGACGTCGCTGCCCACGCGCGAGGAGGGTTTGCCTTTCTGTACATATTTCCTTTATCTTTCGACTTTGACTTAGCATTGTGGAAGGCACGAGAGGGAGATTAAAGTTTACGCCCTCCGATGAAAACAATTCGACTTTCGGGGATTAGCTTCCTCCTCCGATGGATACAAAGGCTGCTTTGAGGGGCTCGGCTCCCCCTCCATTGAATACAAAGGTCACTATCTTAAAAAGTGGTATCGGAGACAAGTTGGAATTCATTGAAGCGGAACAAGGAGCGTTTCCAGTGAACTCTTCTTTCGACTGCGGAGAGATTTCAAACGGGCGCATCACGCTTGTGGAAGGAGCTTCTCCTACCTTTTTGACTTGTAGCCGACTATAGCCAGTGTTTTAAGGACTATATAAGTGGAACTCTAGCAAAGCGCTAAGGTTGAGCATTTTTAATAACAATACTGCTCACAATTACGCCCTGGGTGACGGATGAACCTCTTCCCAACCGGGTGTGTACACCTTCCGACTTTGGAATCCGCGAGAAAATAAAAGTACAATATTATTTTTCTCTCGACTTGTGCCACCAGTCAGATAATTTCTGCTAGAGGATATCTACCTTCCCAGAATCATTTTTGCCTCCCTGTGCATAAACGGGCGGTGAAAAAATATTCAGTTGGAAAGTTTTTTGGTTTACACGAACTTACTGACACTAGTAGAACCCATTATACTCGCACGCAATGCCACTGACCAAGAAACATTTTGTTGCGGTGTAATTTCAATAATAAAAGCGAGCGTTTTCATTCAATCTCTCCTTCTCAAACCTGGCTCGGATGTCGCAGTGTCCCCCAGTGATGGCATATAGTCCCTCAGTGACGATATTTGAATGTGGCTCAAAGATCGAACCCGAGCACCTCGTGAGCACTCGATTTCGGCTTGTAATGATTAAAAGCTCCACAGGTATTTGGCTAGTAGCTCGTGTATAATCACTGCAATGACAGGAATAGCCAAACCCTGACAGCTTCTGGAACTTAGCGCGTGTCCTGTGCTGTACCAACCCCAACGCGTGACTATGATGAACATCGGCGACATATAATCGGCTCCAGATCACGTGGCCACTTGGTCAGGTTGCGACTTGAGGTAGTGAATGCTGCTCGTCTATTCTTCAAACTGTTTCTGCTACTGTTATGTGGGGAAAGAAATTAACGTGTGTGTTGTAGGTTATTATGTGAGGGATTCATTCTAAACTATATTTACGCAATGAAAAAGCGATATCAGTATCGCCTTTGGCAAGTCCATTATATAATAGAGCATTAAATGTTCAGCCGTCTCCTCCTCTCCACAAGCTCAGTATCAAACTTATAGGTTGTCCCCGAAAACAAAAAATTGCATGGTTTTCTTCCCCGCAAAGTGAAACTATACGCATTGCGCAGAGCTCATTCTCCACCCCAAATGTACTGCTAGCGTTCTAACCAAAATGAAAAAAAAAAGGTTTCCGAGTTTGTCTTCATCTAATTCTCAGGACCTCAATAAAGTTCTTTGTCTGTCTGTCTGTCTTCATCTAATTTAAAAGCTATAAGCGATTTTCGGAAATTTTCATTGTGAACATAGTGGTCGACTCATCCCCCGAATTCATGGAGAGGAATGGCGTCTGCTATCAAAAACGGGCCCCATTTTTTTATTGAAATTTTCAAAAAAGCAATTTTATAACTCTTGAACGAAATACCGGTTGGTTTTGACACTTTGCCATAGGGTCCGGATCGATGACGCTACATTTCGGTTCAAATTGAGCGTTCGGCGATGCGTAATTTATTTTGCAGTGGACGGTACGATCGGATGGAGGGAGCCAATCAAGAGCGTCAGAAGTGCATTGCCACGGAACTTATAGTTTTATGCGTTTCCCAACACCGCGGCTAAACAAATCACGCAGAGGAGAGAAAACACAGAATCGCAGCGTTATCCCTGCGTGTGATTGGTTTGTCGTTTGGTTCGGTAAAGCGAACGCACATAGACGACGAGAACAGTGACGATGCCTTTTTGGTGCTGTTCGTTTGACTCCATTGAGTCGTAGCGTCTCCTGCGTCGGTCTTAAGAGAAACGAAGTATGGACCGACTCGACTCTTTGACGTCACGCCACTGTGGGGGCGCTTTTATCGTCACTGCGCATGCGCAGATGCTTTGCCTCACGCGCATCTGGTCTCTGCGCACGCGCAGTGCCCACACCCGGTGTGGGCAAACGCGGGCTTGTTTGTAAACAGTGTGTTGGTGTATAGGGGTTTTCGAGTACTGCTTCTGGGCGCCGCCATCTTGCTGCTGGTGTGGCTAGATTGTCCGATAGTCGGGCATTGCTGAGGACGTGGGTACGCTTCAGCAGTGATTGACTATCAGACGATCTATACCAGCAAAAGGCCGTACCTGCAAACGTTTATAGTGAAGTGACTCACCGGCAACCGAATAGAAGGTCGGCAACCAGTCCACAATGTGCATCATCTGGTCGGACACGCGGCCGCTGCTCTCGAGGAGTGGGCTCCAGACGAAAGCGGGCACGCGGACGGCTCCCTCCCAGAGGGTCTTCTTGGCGCCACGTAGGGGCCAGTTGAAGCCTCGGTTGGGAAACTCGATGATCGGAACGGCACCGTTGTCGCTCGAGAACACCACGATCGTGTTGTTCAGGACGCCCGCGTCCGAGAGCGCCTCCACGAGTCTGCCAAAGGCGGCGTCCATCGAGTCCACCATTCCTGCACGGGTAGCATCGACAACTCCGAATGCACTCGATAGCCTAAGAAACATCCTCTCAGAGTGCCCCCGCACCCAACAGACACTAGAGCCGCAGCCATACTGATAGTGCATCTTAGAAGTATCAGCGGACATGCCTCACATACGTTAAAAGCATTCAGGCTTCATAAATATGTACGCTTCGAGCATGTCTGCCGACATACAGGAAAAAATCACGCCTCAGCCACTGTCTGCAGACTGCCTTTGTATGATGTATTATGCCCGAATCCCACTAGAGCGAGAAACAGAAACAAACGACAGCGACAAACCTCAAACAGATGCAGCATGCTCGCGATTGTACCTTTGGTGGGCGTCTAGTCGTTCGGTGCTCGTGAAGTAAGCACGAGTGATTGCGAGCCTGCCAAAGATACCCTCGCGTACATGATGCTCGTGTTTGAGCATAGCCTCTCTTATTCTACAAAGCCTGTCAAATCGCGAATGACTCTGGCTTGAAGCTTGTCGCTGTCGTTTGCTTGTGTTTGTCACTCTAGTGGGACTCGGGCATTAGAAGTGTGACCGCATCTTTAAAGGGACACTGACACCTCCCAAAAATGTATTCTTATTTTTTGCCTGGCAATTGAATACGGTGTCAGATGACTACCCAACCAATATTTTTTTGCTACAGAGTCCCGGATATTTAAAAAAAAAATCTTTCGGCCTTTCCACTCTGGTGAAGAGGGAAGACCAGCGGAGCTGTACAATGGAAAGTAATGGCCGGCCGCAAGTCGGCAAGCCAGAGAGGAAAGGCTGCCGCCATCTATGAGCGACGGTGTCAACCAGATACGTGGCTTGCCGCCGTCGCTCATAAATGGCGGTAGGTGTCCAAAGTTTGGTGTTTTCATTTCTTTGCGGGGGACACGATCCTGGGGAAACTAGCCATTAACAGCCCCGCTGTAAAAAAAGACTTTGCTTGAAACCGAAACTCAAACACGAGCACGGAGTAATGGAGCGATATGTTAACACCTCAAGAATAACAAAGCCGTAGTGCTGATAGAGATGTCGTCATCAGCGAAAGCCAACGCTGGTCACCATGGGACACGACGATTGCGTCAACGTTCGGCTCAAACTTGACTCGAAGCGGAGCGCTCGCGCAGCACTCGTTTCCAATCTGTGTCCTGCGTCGGCCTTCGCTCGTGACGCAGAAATGTCAGCACTACGGCCTTGTCTTCCAGGCAATGTTGTTCATGTCCGCTAGAGAGGAAGGAGAAATATAGAAGGAGAGAGTTGCCGGAAATCACGCGACAACACCCAACCGCGTTTTTTTTTTTTCTTCGTTTTTCTGGTCGTGCGATGCAGACGACAGTTTTAACATTGCAATGGTCGAGCGGACGAGGAAAAACTCCTCGTTCGCAGTATTGCAGCCAGTCGACTTTAGATAAGAAAGTTTGCTGCCGATTTCCTGTTGCAAACGCACTCCCCAGGCTAGAAGTCGGGCAGCACCACGCATTGGCCACATTCGCACCTAGTAAAGAGATCGAACGCATGCCTGTTCAACGCCAAGTACGCACTTCGTGCTTCGTGCGTGTTTCAAGCTTTTACCAATTCGCGTTCGTAAGACAGCGATGTCTTCAGCCAGGAAAAAGGGCGACGACTCGGCGACGTCTTCGTGCGAATGAGGTCAGTGGTCGGGCGTGTCGTATGCAATATATCCATCCTAATTGGTTTGATCGGCAAAACTAGACAGAGTAGCCGCCACCGCAAACGGCTGTTCTGAAGTAGAGGACCCACGCCCGTCGTTCGCCTCCATCGCTTAGTCCACTTCGTCCTGCAGTCCAGCCCGCGACTCCCTCGATACGACGCCATGTTGAGAATTACGCAGAGAATGCACAGAATGCTTCTGCTACTCTGTGGAACTTTTTTTTTTCAATCGACGTATTAGCGGCTTGTTAAAAATTACAAAAAAAGGGTTTTATATTTTTCTTTCTATTTTTAAAATTGAGTGTGTGCCTTCGATGACCCACGACTCTGATTATATGTGATGGTTTTGTCTGAACGGCACTTGACCATGGAGCGGAGAATAAGCGCGATTCAAACCGGCCAGAGGCTCTAATCTGGACACTTGGCGAAAAAGATGGCGAGAGATCTGACGGCCTTTATTGGCCAACGCCGCGCTTGACGTTTGCGCCCGGCCAATCATAGGCGCCGGATTTCTCGCCGCCTTTTCCGCCAAGTGTCTAGATTAGGGCTCCGGTTCTCGATCGGCGGTTTTCGGGAGGAAAAAAACGAATTTCGAGCCGCAAATGGTGGGTAGCTGGGCTCTCATATGTCATGTACAAATAAAAACATTAGCGAGAGTAAATACCCTGTCAGTGTCCTACTAAAGGTACACTCTTCCAAACCACGGTGTTTTGACGCGCATAGGAAACAAGATGGTTCTTCTTTGTTTGTATTTTTAAGGTGAAACGTTCTTTGGCTGGTTGCTCCGGATTTTGTGAAGCCGCATACCGATTCAGTTTTTACGCCAGGAAAGTTGAATTGGTGTATAGGTCACGTGACATCAGGTAACGTGACGTCAATTTCACCGCTAAATTTGGCGCGAAAATTAACGTCCCGTGACCTACACACCAATTCATTTTCCCCACTAAATTTAGTGGAAAAATTGACGTAACGTGACCTGATGTCGCGTGATGCTCCAACGTTTCACGTATGCCACACGTATGCCGAGCAATTTGCCACGCAATTTTGTATTAGAAACCAATGTTCACGAAATTTCAGTGTGAGAAATGCACCACTTAAGGGCACACTAGTGCAACATTTATTTCATCGCATTGATAGGCTTTTTTATATGGCTTTTTTACCGAATTTCGTTTAGGAATATCCTGCCCGAAAAAGTTGCAAGCCGCCACAGTGATGATAACCGCTCTGCATGTAGATGTATTACTTCCATGGTCAACGAAGTGTAGAAATGTGTCCTCACCGGCGTAGATGGTCCTATTTCTCTCTCCGATGTACCCAAATTTGGCGATGTTTTTCTTGGGAGCCTGCAACATCGCACTGGGGAGTGCACTGTGTGTACTCCGATGGCTCAGGTACAGAAACAGTGGCTGGAAGAGAGGGCGGAAAATTAAAAAATGTCACTTTTGTTTTTACAACAGTATCATGGAACGTGTCTCCAGCTGGTGTGTCTGGCGTCCTATCCCGCGCCCTTGCATCAAAGTGGTCCCGAAGTAGTTCACAAAATGACGTCACAGGAGCTGCAGCGCCATGCTGTCGGACGTCGCGATCCTGGCGGTTGGTGCTATAAGTCCCGGCAAAAAGGTACGAGCGAACACGAGTGTCGCTGTCATCGCAACGTCCCAACTCCTGCCTGCCGAAGCTTCCGTGGTCTGTGAAGCTTAAGAGCGACCCGCAACAGAACAGGCACCTGCCACATCCAACACCGCTGCTGTGAATCCACCAGGATTGCGGTCGGTGGCAGCGTGACACGTCTGTCACGTCATCAGGCGGAATACCAGAGAGCAGTCTTTTAGGGACGTGCTAAGCACGCCAGTCGATGACGCGTTCCGGGCACTATATTTTTAATGGGTCTAAAGAGCGCAAACGGGTAACGTCCCGAAGCCCCTGCAGCTCAACTGACCTAGAGTGAGTGGACAGCTTGAGACTGACGCATGTGTGACGTAATGATTTAACGGAACGATAACGCAAAACTGCAATGGAAGTGCAACGAAGTTAACGCAATTTACCCTCTAAATTTAACGACAAAAGTGTATCGGTGTATTATTATGCTGCAGCTGATGTGTCCTTTCGTGATTTGAAGTGAAAACGCTCCCCCGCTAAAAATATAAGGGGAATTTAATTGATGAACAATTATACGCCTTTTAAATTCCCCCACAATTTAGTGCTGAAACTAATCAGCTTAAAATGCAGATTAGCTCAGAAACAAAGCACATGACCCAAAACGCACTGCGTATTCCCCGTCTCCCGAATTAGACCTCAGCGATAATGTGCATTATCTTTGTACAGAAGTGAAGTCATTCTGAGATTCCTTTACTAAACAAATGCTCCACCGTGTACACCTCTGTGCTAAATTACAGTGCAATCTCTTAACAAATCGCGTTTTGCGGTTCCCTCAACAGTGGGTCAAAATGTTACCGATTCCACGCTCTATATTGCAAGAGTCAACTATCGTCAACCGAGCTCCATGTCCCTGCCGTGCTAAGGCTGCGCGAGCGCAACCGAGATGCACAAGACAACGAAGCATCAATAGTCCCATGAAGCGAACCGGCGTTATCAGCTTTTGAAGCCGCGCGCCAAACGTCTGTAGCAGCGATTTGATGGATAGGCTCGCTATTGGCTGGCGCGCGTCATAGTTTCAAGGAACGAGGCTCCCATTGGGTGGCGCGCGTCATAGTTTCAAGGAATGCCACCCCATGGCGCTGCGGGCCCCGCGCCGGCAGTGCGCCGGTAAAAGAAACACGGTGGGGCGCGCTCGGCCGCATCTGCTCCTCTCGACGCCGACATGCATGGCGGCGCCTGAAGCATCTACATCGTCGGCGGCCGCAACCGCAGTGGCGAAACCTGCCCGCCCGCGCAAATACACCGAAGACAAACTAAGGAAGCGGAATAGCGCAGCACAACGAGCGAGGAGGCAGGCAGCGAAATCGACCATCGTTGTCAAGTCTCCGAATACACGGCGGGCGGAACGAGCAGCGGCGCAACTCGCTAGGAGACAGAACAAAGCATTTCGAAAGCGTGAGGCGCAAGCGGATCGCGATTCAAAGCGTCTCATGCGGCAAGAGGACGAGGCCCTTCGACAACGCGAGGCGGAATCAATACGTCACAGGCGGCGTGATTTCGCATTCACAACTCATAAGAAGTGCTTAGGTGTTCTCGGACTATTTTGTTTCTTTTTTCCTTTCGGAGCCCCATTAAGGGGTGTAGTTAGGGGGGGTGCTCCTGGGTCAGAACAACCTTCGAAACTTTTTGCTTGCCCTACCTCCCCCCCCCCGTTATCCAATCAGCCCCTTTTGTTCTACGGCGCTTGATGTTTCTTTTATAACTCGCCGCGTCAAGACGAAAATTTTCGATTACGTTTTTCAGTCCATTCCGCTTGCCAGAAGAGGAATAAGAATAGGCGCACAAGAAGGCATCCAAGCTCGTAATGATTATCCTCTCAAGTCGGAAAAGAAGAAACGATCCTTCTATGGACAGAGAGAAATGCCAGAAAGAATGTGGTTCCTGGACAGGGGAGAAACGCTTAAGCCTTGAGCTGTACGCTAAACTCGCCCGGATTAGTGCCCGAGTACCCTCCGCGAGCTCGCTGGAGCTTTTTAATGCAGGTGCCCACCTAGGGACGTACGCATGCTCGCGAGTGACCTCGAGGGTCGGAGGTAACGGTGACCTCTCCCCGAAGGCCCCTAAAGGCCCCGTCACACGAAGGCAACAGTTGGACAACTCTATCCGGCAATACGAGAAAATCGTGTTGCCGGTGACCCTGGCACATCGCGGCAACAACAACAGTCGGGCAACATGTTCCCGCCACCCGGCAGCCGTGTTGGCCGATTTGCTGTCTGACCACCCTGTCACACCGCGCTGACGGCGAAGCCAGCAGGGTCAACAACACGACGAACACTCCGCCATCTTGATTGTTTACGTTCGTCGTTGTGTGGTGCGGCGTCGATGGAAATGTGACTCTACAAAGTGCTGCTGCGTTCGAAGGGCCGGAAATTACTACGGGATGACATCAACTAGAGACTGTGATTAGAAAACTTGACACGTGGAGTATTTTCCACCCTTTATTTTATCCAAATCTCCTTCATTCATTGACAAAGAGATAGTTCTAACCGAGGAAAGTGAGGCCACGGATTTACGCTCGGGACCTACGCCACCGTATGAAGTGTTTCTGCCGGTTCTTTCTTTCATGCAATTCCTATTTCTGCTGTAAAATTGAGTTTGCACCGCCAGTACCCCAAAGCGCTTTTTGTAGCTTGGTGTGGAGCTGAACAGACAGTGCTTAAAATCTGCGACACCGACACGATCGGCCTTCATAACAATCGATAAAATAAATATTTTTAACGCTGTCTATTTGCCTACCGCCTGCTATGTCATCGCTTCATTCCCCGAAACGTCCTGGAGATCTTTTAATCAATTCAAATGACTGGTAGTGGCTCTTTCCAACTTCCAAGCATCAAAAAACATGATGAAAGTGGTCGTTATAATGCTTCGATTTTTTCAAATTTCCTTTCCTGTATTATTTTTATACTTTATCAGCGGGTGAGTAACCATGCCATTCTATTTCACTAACAGTATAGTGAACCGGTCTCTCGGCAGTTCTAATTTCCACACCAGTCTGAACGTTCACGACCGTAGCTGTGATCTTTTTGATAATCGCTTTCCGTAATTATTCAGTACAAACATTCATAAAATTATTCTAGCTGCACGCCAGCCTTGATTATTGTTAAATAACAAATTCCAGGCCTCTATTTGAGTAGGCTGTTCAAAAAAGACTTTGATAAGGAACTAGCTCAGCCACCGAAGCTCTCTGTGTTGTCGTGTTGCCGTCCTAAAATTCGCTCAGCCAGTGATCAGGGCAACACACGTTGTCCAACACAAGCTGCTGCCGTTTTTGTTGCCGAAAGCTGTCATACCGAGGTAACATTTTCGTAGTCGTTCATGTTGTGCTCCTGTTGCCGCGATGTAACAGGTTTGTATTACAACACGGGGAGCGATCAACAAGTTGCTTGACTGTTGGACAATGTGGTGTGTTTCTGTGTCCGGCGTGTTGCCTCAGTGTGACAGGGCCTTACGATGAGAGTGCGGCCGGAGCTACGCTCTCGCAAGCCCAATCTACTGCGTCCATTTCATCACCTGACCCTTCTTCCGGCGCGTGGGTATACGGGCGGGAGAGTGATCACGTGGCGAAAGATAGACGTACCACTAGTCAAACTAAGCACGTAGCTTGCACCCTACTATAAGCTCATGAGTGAACGGAGTTGCAAGAAAGAAGGAACAGTTTGCGAGCTATGCCTCACCTTTTCTTACAACTTATACAGGCTGAGATACGAGCAGGAGGAACCACGAGGACCGCCTTTCATGTGCCGAGTACCAAGCACTACTCTGTGAATAGACCCTCGCTATATCCCCCAAGCGCCCCGGCCCGCGCTCGAGGAATCATGGGAACCTATGTCCTTCAGCTCCATAGTAATCGGTAATTTCGACCGATTCGATGGTTGCACAATTTTGAGTGTTATCCGAAGTCACCCTGAACAAGCGTCGCGTAGAGTCCAAGGCCCTGTCATATCACTTTAAAATTTATCCTCAATGTCAGCGTTTTTTTATACTGTACATGGGATCCACCCTTCAACCTGGCTGAGCTGCAGAAACCTTTTACAATATTGTCATTCTCTTACAGCTTCAAAGACGCTGATATTACGTTAAAAACGCTAAAAAAATGCTATAGACAGCCCTGCTGAACTTGAGCTAAATCCTGGTTTTGGTTGTTGTGGATTCTCGGCTTTATAACTAATTCCTGCTAAAACAACAATCACGAGAATTATAATATCGTAAGAGACTTCTGCAGCTCAGCCCGGTTGAAAGGTGCATTGCATGCACAGTACCAAAAACGCTGACATTGACGAGACATTTTAAAAGTTATATGACCGGTCCTTTGACTCTACGCTACGCTTTTCAAGGTGACTCCGAATTACACTCAAAACTGTGTAACCATCGAATTAATCGAAATTACCAATCACTGTGGAGTTGAAGGGCCTACGTTCTTATGATTCCTCGAGTGCGGGCCGGGGCGTTTGGGTCTATTGGTTTTCCGCTGGTTCTCGCTTCATGGAGAGTACGGGCACATTTGATGTATGATTACCCTCGAAATGAAGTGAAGGCAACAATCAGAAACTTCTTTGTCAGCAGGCGCCTCGGTTGCACAAGCTGCATCATCCGAAGCTATATCCGGTCATTTACACTTGTTGTCAAGAGCAAAGCCTTTACATATACTAAAGTTGAGGCTTGGGCGAGTTGGTACATACTTCGGAATTAAAAACAGCGGGAAAAGACGAGGACCAGACAAAGAAGCAGCGCTGCGTCCGTGTTACTTCTTCGTCTGGTCCTCGTCTTCTCGCGCTGTTTTTAATTCCGGACCTTTACATATAACTCTTATTTATTGTATGTGTGCTCTTTGGGCACTCATGCGTTCAGGTGTTCGCTTAGCCATTGAAAGCATTTAGTTGTGTGCGCGTTTTTTATTTTTGTAGGAATTACAGTGAGAATGTGAGGTTAAACTGTTTCCGTGTTGTGTTTGTACATACTTCCTTTATCTTATTTTACGTCAAACCGCACGACGAAAAAAAAACTCACCCTGAAACAAATTTTTCGCTACGCCATTGGGCGTCATCTACTGGTGCCTTTACGGCCTCCGACGGGTCACAGTCGACGGCTCGTCTCAAGTGTGAACAAAGACCGCTATCTATAAAGGTCGAGTACGTGGGTAGGTAGGAATTTATTGGGATCGTAACCTCAGGCGTCACAGAAAGGCTTGCAATCCGTACAATAAATGCATGTGAGGCCCGTCTTAGGGGTGATAATGATAATACAGTGAGGTATAATGAAGGGTTGGGCACTGATAATGTGCAGCAGAGCATCACGAAGGATGGATTGATCCCAGGTGTGGGGCAGCTTCACGACAAAGTACAGAACTAGAGGATACTCCTTTAAGCTGCTGACCACTTTGGCTGGCGCGCTGGATAACGACACGCACAAACCTCGAGCGATCTTCGTAACACTGCTTTTACGCTTAAAAAATAAAAATGAGAGGCGCTATCAAGCGGCTCCGGTGCAGCGTCAGACTTGGCTACTGCGCAACGGAGGCGCACAGCTGGAGCACGCGGCGGCGCCAGTGCGTCTGCCGCGGCTATGATATCACTCCTCTGAAATGCGCAGGCCGGCGAGGTGCGCGCGGCGGCGGCGGAGCGCGCGGCGGCGGTGGCTCCGGCGCGCCAGCTGTGTGCCGTGTGACGTCACTGCTTCTCACGCATAAGCAGCACGTCTCTCCAGGAGCCACGCGAAACTGCTCAACCTCGGCCAGTGTATCTCACGCTACAAAAGACATTGGGAGAAAGTTCATCAACATGGCGTGTAGGGAGAGTTCAAGCAATACCGCTATGGTGTTAGGAAGGCGTCTCCAGTGCGTTCTTGACACCATAGCCCCAGGGCAGTGAACAGGAGGTGCCTCGATAGGCCGCTAGTCAGCACCGCTGGTGGCCAAACTGGGAAACTTCGGGAAAGCCAAATTACCGAACGATTGGGCACCAGCGCCGCGTCAGGGTTTGGCAGTGCACCCGGAGATTCAAGCTCGACACTCTGTCAAATGATTGCGGTTACGAGCCGTCTCAGAGTTGCGTTACTTTCGCAACAAATGGCGCAACCTGTCAAACCAAACTTCATTGCCTAGTGGGTATAATGGTAGTAACCATAGGTCTATGTTTTCCGCGTCCAAGAGGAGGTCCCTTGAGTTTTGCCTCATTACATCATACAGGTGTCATGTTATCGCCGGCTGCTATCCTGGCGGTGTCACGGCAGCGGTGGTGCATGCGGCAAACGCCTGTCCCGCTGCTGGTCGTCTCCAGTTTGGCAGTCCACGGAAACTTCGGCAGCCAAGGCTCTGTCATTCTCCGACGTTGAGCGCAGCGAACCTAGCGTAGCGCAGAACGTGGGCCTTTCATTGACCGGCGAGCAGAAACTCGATATCTGCGACCAATCAGTATCCGCGTCCGCTTCTCTATGCCCCTTTGCTACACTCGACGTCGGAGTATAACAGAGCCTTTAGTAATTGGGACACCGCGTCGACAGCGACACTTTTGTTCGCACCTGCTTTTCGCCAGAATTTGTACGACCAACCGCCAGGATTGCGACGTCCGACACATGACACCCCGGTTTCTGTGACGTCATTTGTTTCCACTTCGTCGGTCGGGGATGCACTAAGAATGACGTCATGCGCATGGTCTTATCTTCAAGCTGGTTTTGGTTCGATCCGCCGGCACGTAAACGAATGTCACGTAACGGGGATGAACCAATATGCGTCGTGGCGGCGTCAGACAATAATGAGGAAAACGTGCATTACTTTGGGCGTGTTCCTAGCGCATGAGTTCGTGTGTTTCTTGCGCTTTGGTTGCGGTGGCGCCTGGACGCAGAGCTCTGATTGGCTCCGTTTGGAAGGATAGTGGGTAGACCCATAGCTTCCTCTATACTGACAAAGCCTGGCAGATCGCCATGAGACGTGGCCGCCGAAAGTGAAAAAGGTAGAGCGGCAGACAACGGATGAGAAGAGTCATGCAACGGGCGCCCCGCAGCGGCGAGACGCCGAAACACGCTTCTCCCGAGCCATGGAATGTCCGCTTGTGCTCCTCGGGTTCCTCGCGCGTCCTCGCCACTGCGAAAGCTATGCGCTCACTACCAGCCTCCCCGAAAACTGCGCTGTGCTACCAGATCCTCGCGCTCCAAATCTGCGACACGGCGCTCTATGGCTCCGTCGTCGAAGTGCCAGGCTTGGTGAGTATAGAGGAGGCTATGGTAGACCTAAAGGCAGCTAGCATTGGGGTCTACCCACTATCCTTCCATGAGAGCCAATCAGAGCTCGGCGTTCAGAAATCACTGCAACACCTGCGCAAAAAGCAGACAACATAGCGCTCCGCATAGCTCTCGGTCTACTCTATAGGCGCGACGTACCTTCGTTGTGTCATGAGACGCGATGATGGACATGGCCTTGTCCGTCAGCATATCGGTGTCGTAATTCCCACATTCGGTTCTCACGGCAACTTCGTTGTCCCACAAGTCAAGTCCAATATGTTCGTTCTACAAAACTCAGAGAAAAAAAGAAAATATTAGCGACCTTTATTCCCAAAGTCTCATAATATATGAGATATATTATTTATTTTATTTATTTATTTATTACGTGTACCTCGTAGCCTATGGCATTGAAGAGGGGAGTGGTTACAAGAATAAATGATTATGAAGTAAAAGAAAGCAGTTACTAGAAGTATAAACAAATGGCGTCTATTCATACAATATTGGCTAAGGCGTTCTTGAACAGTTGGAGGTCTTCGATTGAAGCTGTTGGTACGGGAAGGCGATTCCACTCTTCTGATGTGCGTGGGAGAAATGACTGAAAAAAGCATTAGTCCTGCACGATGGGACGCCGACCTTATGGACGTGATCTAATCGAGATGAAACGTATTGGGGAGGTAAAATAAGTTCAGCGCGGAGATGGGGGTGATAAAACAACTTGTGAAAGAGGCAAAGACGAAAGTTTTTACGACGAGATGACAAAGACGGTAAGTCGAGGCTGGATTTCATTGTGGTTATGCTCGCAGTTCTGTTATAGTTGGACAAAATAAAGCGAACAGAGTTATTCTGGACCATTTCGAGTGAGTGAATTAGATTTTCATGACAAGGATCCCAGACTGAAACGGCATATTCGAGTTTTGGACGAATTAGTGCTTTGTAAAGTAAAAGTTTTAGAGATGAGGGAACTTTTGCAAAATTACGTCGAAGATATCCCAACATACGGTTAGCGTTATTAATTATATATGTTATATGAACTGTCCAAGTGAGATTTGATGTGATGTGAATACCAAGATATTTATAACTAGTCACAGCGTCTAGGGGCGAGTTATGAAGATGGTAAACAGGTAGATTATGACTTTTCCTGGACACGCGCATAAATTTACATTTGTTAATGTTCAATTCCATGCACCACGTTTTGCACCAAACAGAAATAGCGTTAAGATCGGACTGGAGCGTGTTAATGTCATTTTCACAAGTTATTTCCCTAAATACAACACAGTCATCGGCAAACAAATGAATATGGGAAGAGACACAAGAGGGTAGATCATTAATGTATATAAGAAAAAGAAGAGGTCCGAGCACAGAGCCTTGTGGCACACCGGAGTGAACGCCACTCGGCTGAGAGAGATGATTATTAGCTACAATGAACTGCGAGCGGTTAACCAGAAAACATTCAAGCCAGATAAGAAGTTTTGGATCAAGGTTAAGTTGGTGCAATTTATAGAGTAATAGCTTATGGCATACCTTATCAAAGGCTTTTGAAAAGTCTAGAAAGATGCAATCGGCAAATGAGGAATGGTCAAGAATGACATTTAGCTTATGAAGGACTGATACCAACTGTGTTTCACATGAGTAGGTTTTTCGAAAGCCATGTTGTGACGACGTAAAAAACGAATTAGATTCAAGGAAGTTGGCGAGGTTTGAAGACAGTATATGTTCGAAAATTTTACATGGAATGCTGGTGAGTGATATTGGTCGGTAATTAAGTGGAGAATGCTTGTTACCTGATTTATGGAGTGGAATCACCTTCCCGATTGTCCACTCAGCTGGGAGACAACCATTATCGATTGACTGTTGAAAAATGTTTGATAGCATAACTGAACAATAAAAGCTCGTACATTTTAAAAATTTGGGGCTGATGAGGTCACAACCAGGAGCGGAGGAAAGTTTGAGTGATCTAATTATGCTTTCGACACCTAAAGGCTCTATGATTATCGGGAACATATTAGGGTAATCGTAAGAATTGGTGGTCGGTAGTGGGACGTTGGAAGTTACAGAAAAATTACGCGTAAAAATTTCATTGAAGATAAACGGACATTGTTGAGGGGGAATGAGATTCCCTGAACTGTCAACTAGTGAAATATTAACATCATCAGCAAGGTTTATCACGCGCCAAAATTTTTTAATGTCGGTTGCAAGCATGGATGGTAGGTAGGTCACTCCCGGAAACGGTCGTTTCCGGGAGTGAAGAACATTGGTTATTCATTTTCTCGCCAAATTTAACGTGGCAATGGACATCACGTGATCCGACGGGACGCGACTTTTCCCAGGCATATTTAGCGTGAAAATGAATCAGGTGATGAAGTAACGCTAAACTTTTTTTTTCTTAAATTTAAATTTTCCTTAAATTTAAATTTTCCTTCAAATCATTAAATATTCTTCTTAAATTTAAATTTTAAAGTTCATCAAGCAGCATTGGTGATCGCCATTTCTTGGGCACGAAGCGTGTGATTGGATCCGAGTCCTCGCCGAACGCTGACGTCAGCACTCGTGTCCAATACGAGCTGAGCCGAGTTCACGCCGAATGCCAATGCAACTCTCGCGTCCAGTACATGCTCAGAGTTTGTGCCAGAACAATGGCGGATTCTGATAATTGGTGCATCGGATACTAGATGCTGCGCAATCTTGAGACTTTTTCTATTGCATTGCTGGCCAGAAGAACATATTCGAAGAGCCATGAAAAACAACTAGTTTAAGTGAAGAGCCGCAATAAAGAACAAAAAATATTGTACATTAAAAAAATATTTTAGTTAGTGGTTATGGCGAATCCCACTGGTAAAGTGATTTCTCAATATGTTTCTTTACTGTGAGTCCCCCTTCGTAAAACAAGTACGTTGTCCGTATGTATGATGGCACAAAACTGCCAAAACGCAAGCTGCCTTTATATATATTTTTTTTTCTACACGTCTTCTACAGGGAGTTACTGTGAAAAGAAAACCGCGTTTTTAGGCCCGGATAAATAGACTATGCAGTACAGAAAGCTCGAATTCTGCGAGAAAGTGAAGCCAGCGGTTGGGATAGAACGCGAAAGTTTGATAAGATGACGTTGAATGGATCAAAATATAATTGAGAAAAACGAAATTTATATATGAGCCGAGGCCCCAATACCGTTAAAACAAGAAATGATCTTGTCAACGCTTACAGGATTTATGTCAGTGAAAAACACTTGTCAACGAGAAAGAGAGTAGTGTTGTTTTCTTGCTGACAAGTTTCATATGCTGAAATATATGCTACAGGCGCCCACAATGTCGGCTCTTGTTTTGGCGTCATTACGCTTAGGTGGGCGTCGGCTCATAGCTAAATTTTGTTTTCCTCGATTACCTTTTGATCTAGGGAACACCATGTTCTCAAGCTTTCGCGTTCCATTCCAACCACTAGCGTCACATTCTCAGGAAGTTTGAGATTTCTCCGATGCATAGTTAACTTACCCGGGACGAAAAACACGGTTCCTTTTTCTCGGGAACTTCCTGTATTTTAATCCTACAAAGATTTAATTAGTGGAGCCGCAAGACAAACCCAAAGAGACGCATGAGGCTCGCGAGCCGGATTTGGTCACCAATGGTCTATTCCGTCTGCTCTGCACTAAGAGCCAAAATGGCGGCGCACGCAAGAAAATGAAAAAATAGAGTGCTTGCGTAGCTTTTTAGTAACTCAGTGACTAAGTTACTTAATCACTGAGACTGAACAACCTAAGCGTATCTTGTTTAGTGACCCAAAATCCAACCTATTTCAAATCGCCCGAAATAGTAATAAAAAACTGCGCGAAAGTGTTCATTCATATGACGGTATGATTCTTTTTACAGGGATGTCGTCTGTCAGAGAGTTTTAGTTGATCGTTCCGATAAATCCGATAACGATACCCGTTAACGACCTCAGGGAGTTTTAGTAGATGGTTTTTACGCCTCCGATGACGATACCCGATAACAATTTGATCCATGCGGATTAAAGCGGATCCCGCGCGGATCCATGCGGATCCATGCGGATCCAAAGCGGATCCATGCGCATCAAAGCGGATCCCGCGCGTGTCTTGACAAATTACGCTGTGTGCCGTTAAATTTAGCGAAGAATCAGTGTCGTGACATTGTGATGTCACGTAAAGTCACAATTCTCCCGCTTAATTTGGGGGAGTAATGTAGCGGGAATTCGCGTGTCTCGTCAGGTCATGGTGCCACGTGACGTAAGAGTTTGGCGTGATGCTATTGCGTCACGTGACGTCACAGTGGCATACGAACACCGTCTGCGAAATTTAGCGGGGAATCATATTATCATGATAGATTTATTACATTTATTGACGTCACGGTGTCACGTGACAAGAAATTAAGCCGAGAAATTAAGCGGGAATCCGCGGTGTTCAGTGAAGTCATGGTGTACGTTACAGCGGCACGTGAACGCCGTCCGCTATAATTAGCGGGACGCAAGTCCGCTAAATTCAAACACGGCGGTGTAACTGTGCGCAGTCATGTGCAGTGCCTCGGCTGTTGTTTGTTTGTTTGTTTGTTTGTTTGTTTGTTTGTTTGTTTGTTTGTTTGTTTGTTTGTTTGTTTGTTGTCCGGACAGAAGGAGAACTGCCGGGAGAGGGCACTATTGGCGCATTCTTCATTCCAGAACAAACTTTGGCTTTGAAAGACCGAGACACCAGCTACCAGTTCTCATAGACACTCTTAGTTTTTTTTATGATTACTGAACTTCACTGTGTGTGCGTTTAATTATTCCCACATAAAGATGTATGTATATATATATATATATATATATATATATATATATATATATATATATATATATATATATATTCGCACTTAAAAAACATATATATATATATATATATATATATATATATATATATATATATATATATATATATATATATATATATATATATATATATATATATATATTGTTTTTAAGCGCGAATTACTTGTTAAAAAACAAAAACATTTTGCTTGTTTGTTTATATGTTCTTGCCTATAGGTAGGGGTGTATGTATATGTATATTTGTTTTATATCTCCTCCGCTCTAGCCATTATGGGGGCGTTGGAACCTGTCAAAACAGCAAACACTCAGCTTTTTTTCTTTCAACGTCCTTGTCACAAATGTACAGTTGTGGCAAAATAAAAGTGATTTGAAAGTAGAAAAGCGATTTTGAAGGGGGCCTCGGCTGTCGGCCCAGTTCATTTGCAGAACACAGCAAAACCACAAAGTTATTTTACTTTTCTTTTTTCTTTTTTTTTTTTACAACTCTGCGAGTAAGTTTTTTTTTGTGTGTGTTTTTTTACGTACCTTCTGCACGAGGTGTCGGAAGTAATCTCCAAATCCGTTGTAGAATCCAAAGAAAGAATCGAAGCCTCGGTATGTCGGCGTAAACTCCTTCTTGTAGTAGCCGAGATGCCACTGCAATGAAAACGTGAAGCTATACCCAGGGAACGTTGGCAGGTAAACGAGGAAGGATTATGGTTCAGTGCTTTCGTCGAGTATTCCTGCAAACACGGAAAATTAACCCAGAAGCACGTGTCATCATATCCGAAGAAAACTGATAAAAAAATACCGAATTAAAAAGTATTTTAACCTGAAAAAAGAAAAAAGGTTCGCGGGAAGAATTTTTAAGCCGCAATCACACTGCAAATGGTTCATACAAAGACAGTCCGCAGACAGGTTCGAGCCAGAGAGAGAGAAGTAGGCGTTTATTAAAACAGTGATGTCATCCAACGCCTTGTGCTGGTTTGCTACACTGTGTAATGAACGGAAGAACAAAAATAAAAGGGAGTAGAGAAAGGTAAGGAAACAAATTGTTTTAAAGGAAGTATAAGAGAACATAAAAAATGACACGAGGGAAAAATTAGAAATAAATGGAGATGTGAGTGTTTCAATGGCAAGCGTCATTTGCCACTTTAGTTCACTCTAGAACACTACAGCCTATGCTGTAAACGAGTATTCTTCAGAAACTTCAGGAGAGCTTCTGTGGCTTTTAACCGTCAGCAGATGTCATACAGGGAGCAAACACGATGTCGATGCTTAATTGTTCTTCCTCTTTGATGTTGAGGTGTTTCTTCATTAACTCCCTTTCATGGCTGTACTCCTCGCACTCATAGACCACGTGTTGGATGTTACGGACGCCGCTGCACGATGCACATTCAGCAGACTGGGCTTTTCCGATTTTATGAAGTTAACTGTTGGTGTACGCAAGGTTCGAAGCCTACAAATGTATGAAGCAAACCTGTTTCATACAGGCGTAATGCACGTCCACAGATAACACTATCATTATGTTTGCGGCGAACAGCGTGTCTCTTGTATGACGTATGTGCACTCTGACAGCGGCTTTAATCTGCAGCGTCATTGTGTCGTGACGAAGCTCAGAGCCGTCGTGGAACCATCCGCGCTTCTTTTTTCGAGAACCCTCGTCTCGTTTCCAGTAGATCCCTTTTCTAAAAGTCCATCGAGCAACATTGGCGGTCACCATTGCTTGGACACGAAGCGCGTGATAGGATCCGAGTCCTCCCCGAACGCTGACGTCACACTCGCTCTCGGTGCGAGCCGAGCCGAGTTGACGCCGAATGATGACGCAGCCCTCGTCCTCGGAGTATGCGAGCGAGCGATTGCGGAAGGGCGTTGGCGCGTATATTTCTGAAAAGAAAGTCTATATCTTACCGATACTGAGGAGTCACCGTCATTTCGGCCGATCGGCGCATTGGGGCCGAGCTTGCATTACGGCCGAGAGGGGCGGAAGGGCCGGGGGTGGCTTTGAGGACGAATAGGGCATAACGACCGATAACTGCATTAAGGCCGATAGCCTCCGAATGGGCTGGTGCGGCCGTCTCCTCGGGGATTGCGTTGTGGTTGACGACCGTAGTTGCCACCATATTGGATACATGGCGCCACCACGATATTTCTTTTATTTGTCAGTGACATTGAATTATACGAACATGCGAACTACGAACCACATAAAGGGTTGGGATCGCTCCCTGAGCGTGAGGTTTCAATGCCAGCCAAGAATGCCCCTAGGCAAATTCATGGTTGACTTCCAGAGGAACATCCACTAAATGACACATGCAAAAAACAATGTTAGTTATTCATCACCGTCAAGTTAGAAGCGTTTGTATAACGCACAATCGCGGAGCAGCATCATATAATTTCAGACCGGTGCAATCCAGGGTGTATGTCATCCCGAGCAAGGCGCTTCATGAGTTCAGGGCCAACGCCAGGGTGGAGTGCATGCTTTTATTTTGACGAGCTGTATACACATTTGCCAACAACGAGGTCCGTAGTTCTCCGCCCCTGCACGTTTCTATCTGGATGAGCATCGTACCGACGTGCGTTCGTGTAATTATTACTGCATGGTGCACATTAAAGACACCAGTTTAGCAGTCGTACTGCGCTGGCTGAATTTATCATCTAAAGCTTGAAATTGTTTTGCCACGTTTTAAAGGGAGACCGACCTCATCTTGTATAAAAACCAACGTGAAATTTACTCCACTTGTTTCTCAACTTTGCGACGTCCAACACAAGTTTGACGGAATGCGCACAAGAAGTCACTAGTGGAGTGGTTTTCATAATCTGAGGTTCTGGGCGGGTAATTTATGTAATAACGTTGTATATCCTCAACACATTTACTTCTAGGTCGGAATACGGCAGCACCGCAACGGAGAAGTGCCAAACACGAGCATGCCAATGTTCGCGGCAAACAACGACGCCATCAGCACCCACCAGGCCAACCTGGCGCGACAGTGGAACTCACATGAGCTCCGCAGCAGCAATGGGAGCGGCAGCCATGTCGAACCTGCAGCACCAGCTCGCAAACAACATCAACGTCTTCCTTGATATGGACTGCTCTGGCAGCTAGGGCTAAACAGCTAGGCGAGAAAGGGTTTGGTGACCAGGGTTTCTTTATTTATTTATTTTTTTACATGGCCCATGTGTTTTTAATATTTCCTAGTCTGCATCCATATCTTTCGTCAGCGTTTCGCTGTAAAACGATTGAAAATAAAATTTCTAAAATAAACCTCACACAGCGTTTTCCTAGTCGCCTGGTAGAATCAGAGACATCATTAATTTAGTTGAGGTTCTGAAAATTGAAACGACGCAATCAATTTTTCACTGAGCTCTTAAAAAGCCAATTATTAGAATATAAAAACGTTATACCAAAAAGGCGCCCTAAATTCATAGCATTTATTTGGAAATACGTGTGCGCGTGAGTGCGTGTGCGTGTTTGTGTGCACATAATCCATATATGCAAAGGAAGGAACTAGTGATCAAACGAATAAGAAATGATAAAGCGCAGAAAAGCAAATACATAAATGAAAAATGTGGCTACGCAAGGCCGGCGTACCGACTGGTGCCGGCCGTGAAGGGTGGAAACAAACTCAAACCCGCAGTACTTGCAGTCACCGACAGATACACTCTTAAAAATGCCCATACGTCTACTTTCCCGCAGAATACTCGGAGCGCCAATCATTGCGATGTGCGAAGAGACCTCGACGAATGACAAGACTGAAAATATGTTAAGCTTAAAAATGAAGTCTGAATTATGACACTGAGAAAGAAGTTTCATCCGTCATGCTCAGTGTTGCGCCATCTATCTTATTTGGTGGCAACTAAAGTCGTGAACCCTCGAGAAGGCGGCCGCACAAGTCCCTTCCAAGACTACCGGCCTTAATACAGTTCTCGGCCCGTACGACCTACTCGACCTCACAGCCACACCCGGCCATTCCGCTCCTCTCGGCCCTAATGCACTCTTGGCCGTAATGCGACTCTCGGCCTAAGCGAGATGCTCCTGATACGGAGACGGCTTTCAAGCACTCGGGTCAGAAGGATGTTGCCTGGAGGTATACTGAAATTCCGTGTCCCTGCCCTATTTTCTTGAACATCAATTCCGATAACCACCTTTCTTTTTTTCTTTTTTTTATTTTGTGCTACAACAAAAACTGGCATTGAAAACACCGAATGTTTAAAAAAAGAACAAACCTCCAAAAAATAAAAACACCAATGACTACAAAAAAAAAGTAATTTCAAAAACACGCGGCACTATGTATGATATAACAAACTGGCCACCTTTCCAACCATCCGTGTCACGTATCCAAGCTTTTTCAAATGTTGTGGCATCAGTGTGAATCGGAGCGGCAGTCCCCATGCCTCGCCTTCCTCAATGGTCAAGTGCTGGAGGCCTGGCGATGCAGACAAAATCAATCCAGCAACCAATTATTCAATCAATCGATCTATCTATCGATCTATCTAATATATATATATATATATATATATATATATATATATATATATATATATATGTATACATAGCGAGAGAGAGAGGGAGAGTATAACTGAGTGGGAAGAAAGAAAAGCAGGAAGTAGGTGAACAAGTAAAACACTGAAAGTATTTCTTCTTTGTATTATATGCACTAAAATTCGAAATAAACAAAAACTAAACTCGCGTAAATGAATATATAAAAGAGTAAAAGAAGTTTATATGAAAGGAATTAGTGCAAAATATAAGGGAAAAATGAAAAAGGGGCTTAGCGGTCTGGCTTCACACGTTTTGGCAGTGACACTGCCTTCTTCGTCTTAGTATCTCATCGACACTGAGACGGCTTCTAAGCGCTCGGGTCACCGAGATGTTGTTCTGTAGGTATACAGGAATTCCATGTCCCTGCAGTAGTGTTAAAGACCGCACTCGCAGGCACGACACTCATCCAGATCGAAACAGGCAGGGGTGGGGTTTAACCCAAGATCCCCGGGTCGTGCAGCGCGAACAAAAAGAGCAATCCTAAAACAGCAGAGGTTAGTTGCACTACCTCTCCACGGGGCGCGGTACCGCCGGGGTCGAGATGCGCTCCGATAGCAAACTGAAACTTAAAAACCCATCGAATTTGTGCGATTTTTCAGAAAGCCGTAAAATGGTTCGCGTGCCTTCTACCGTTCTGCAATTTGTTGATGATTTTTTTTGATGATGCTGAGCAATTTTCTAATTGAAACCATGCCCTTAAACACAACATTAAAAAAGTTAATTGCGCAAAAATATTTAACAGCCGAATTATCCCGGACTTTAATAATTTTCCTAAATAGGCCCCTGGCCCATGACAAAAACGACACAAGCCTTTTTTTTGTTGTGACCCGTAGTTTTCGCAATATCGAAGTTGTCCACCTTTCGTAAAACACCCTGTATATGTATGTATCTGTCTATCTGTCAATCATGTTTACCTGTCTATCTATCGATCCATTCATCTATCTATCTATTTATCGATTACAGTGGTAGCTGTTAGTGCCCCTCCCGGCGAAGAATGGTCATGTACGAACGCGAAGAACCTCTCTACAGCAGAGACACTGCTCTTCCTCTCCCCGTCCATCTTTTTTTAACACACGGCAAGGCCCTCTCTCGCCCCCTCCCCTTCCCCACTGGTAGGCCTCCTCTGTTCCAAAAACCCACGTGATCACGGGGAGAGCGCTCTTCGCCTCCTAATTCTTCCTGTTGCATCCACGTACCCTCCCATGACGCCTTCTGTTCTTCTAAAGCCTCTGGCAACCGCCACTGCGAAATACCCACGTGGTCGCGCTGTGCGGTCACGCTCCCTCGCCTCCCCGCTACGGCCGTCCAGGTTCCCTTCTCGTGTGCTCTTCGCGCCTCAACAGAACAACTCGCGTACGTACTTTCGTTTCATCCACCGCAGGCGCTGTCACGGGCGCCCCCGCACTAAAACAAGTTTAAAAAGAAGCACGTCTTTGTTCTTTTTTTAGCCCATGCAACGTTTCGCGACGTGGTTCCACCACAGCACACATCTCACACACGTTTCCTACACTCCAAGAAATAGGGGTGTACAGGGTACTTCCTTGTCCCATATGTAACTCCCCAAAACTACGTTTCGTCGTTCTGTCCACTGACGTCGAGCTGGCGATACCAACTTTAAAAAGCGGCTTTATAGCTGTTGGATATAACGTACTAAATCGCTAATGTGCGTATCAAAGTCTACAAAAAAATTACTGAGGTTTTGCAGCAAGGCCAAAAAAACCTTGGTTGTCTTAATGTAGCCTTTAATGAGTAAATTAGCTATTTTAATAAGTTGCATCGCTCGACTATCAAGCCGCTCGTAAACGTTCGTATCGCCAGCTCGACAACAGTGAACAGAACGGCGAAATTTAGTTTTGGGGAGTTACATATGGGACAAGGGAGTACCCTGTATACCCCTATATCTTAGAGTGTACATCAATTCCAGTCAAAGCAACAAAAAAAACATTGCAAACGTTGTACAGCACACTGGATTGAGGCAAATCGCTGTTAGTCGCAGCACACCTTGCGTGGCCTTTTGCTATTAGGCTTCATTTCTGTTCCAATTTGTACCGATGCCTATGGGAATTTCCTGCACAGGGTAGTTGGTGATATCATCCTGATTTGACACTCAGACCCCACTTTTTTTGTTTGGAGTTAGAGTGATTACGCCAGCGTTTTATTGTGACTCCAGCGCTCTGTACGATCACGATCATTTTTTTGGAAATCGCTGCTTCAGGGGTTTCTGGTATGAAAGTGCGCGAACATGTTTCCCAGTGAACGCAGATATTCCCTCGGCCAAAGAAGCTAGATCCTGCTGGCTTTATTGAGCTACAGCGACCTTGATTCGGCTTCCCCAAAGCTCTTCCTGTACCTATTGTTGCTTAACCTTTGCTCCCAAGTTCGTTAAAAGTGTTTCTTTCATCTACTTCCGACTGCGCACATTGTTTCTTTCTCAGAATCCTCAAACCCAGCTTTCCGCTAGCTGACGCCAGTTATTTATAAACTGGTAAATTCTTATTCTGGAATCTTGACCTCTATGCGTCAAGAATGGTTTGAGCTGTGGGCGCAAGGAAATGGGGATTAGAAGCGGTTTCGCGGACACACTTGTGTTACTTGTGTTTTCCTCTTGATGTTCCTAATAATTTTTGATAGTTTGAAGGTACAGGCGCTTCTCTTCGTCCTTGGCTGGGGAGACAAAAAACTCGTTCATGGTCAGCGACAGAGGACGCTGCCATCGAGCAGGTGGTTCTCCTAGGCCTAAACGCTTGTCGTTCACTCGCGTACTCATCATGTCTGGCTGCCTGACCAACTTCTAGTCCGGCTGTTAGGAATACACGATGCCGGGCTATGTGTCGAGTCCCCGAATCGCGTCAAGGCATATTATGAACTTATTGCGGAATGCGTCATGAGCCAAGCCTGCAGCCAAACTAAAGCACGCCAGTTGACAGGCCTACAATGCGTGAATCTCCTTTCTTCCTAAAATCTTTCTGTGCCCGTTGTGTTGCATTTCATTGTTACGCAGTATTATTTTTCTTTTTCTTTTTTTTTCGTTTTGTACCGCGGAGCGTTTTTTGTTAACAACATGTATTTCATTTGGTCGCATGGCCACACATACAAGCAGAATGCTGCTTTTGTGGGCCAGCTCTTTATTTTGTATGACTTGATTTGGAAAAAAATTGAATTGAATTCAATTGACCTATTTCAAAGTAAACTTCGATGATAGCAGCAGCTAAGTCACTTCTTGAAAGTCCAATGATTATCTACGAAGTCATCAGAAGTAGAGCACCCTTTTGACTTTTGTATTCTTATATTACTAGCTAGCAACCTACTTGACAAGTATCTTCGAATGTAATTGAATTACTTTTTTGAATCATTTGTACTCTACTCAAGAGAATTCGTAGTAAAAGTATCGTAAATACTACTTTAAATATATTTTCAAATAGGTATTTATTAACTTATCTTAAATAATTTTGTTGGGTACTTGGCGCAACACTGATTGTCCTCCGTCAATCTGCGATAAATAAGTACTGCTCTGTTCTTTCTGCTCATGAATATGTGCGAAGATGCTTCTTCTGCGTTCAAAACATCACCCCCACGCTCCAAATTTTTGAAGATAGGAAGACGCCAAAAAACAAGTGCCCGATAGAAGCTGCCCAGCGCAGGAAATATTAAAAAAATAAAAATAAAACTTTCATAGCCCACATACTTTATTCTTTACGCTTTGTATGTTTTAACCGCTCGTGAAGATGCACGACAGGGCCGTTTTCATATTGTGACAGGACGGGAATCTAAGCAACATTTAAACGCAGCCAGAACACAGGCGAACTTGGAACACACTCTACACTCCTACCGATAGTTCTTTTGCTAGAATCGTCGCTCGTTTTTACAAACCTGCTATGGGACAGTGGTTTGGGCCTTAAATATAGCGAATCTTAACAGTGTTCACTGGTGAAGACAAATGCCGTAACTAAAACAGTTACACTTTTCCAGTGATAAATAAAGGCACATACTATTCGGTACGACCAAAGTTACAAAGGTGATCCACGTTATTTGCTGCCGTCGAAAAGACAAAATGCATGCGCGTTTTCCCATAGGAATGCACAGGAGCACCGCAAAAGTAGCCATGGGTGGTGTCTGCTTCAATTTGTATCCCGTAAATCGCATAGACGGTAGCGCCAATTGAAGCTCTCGCGTACAATTATAATAACTCTATAGTTTTGGCATTGCAAATCTTGTCTCAGGCGTCCAAAGTTTTACGTTGCCATGCACTTGGTCGCAGGCAGTAGCTAAAAAGCTTAGATATAGCTCTTTAGTTTTGAGCATAGAGTTATTACAGTAAGCGCTAGGAGGTCAGGTGACGCTAGTGTGCTGTTGCATTTTGAAGCCGACAGAAACCGGTCTAAATTTGACTTCCGGTAATGCACTCCTATGGAAAGTTTTACAATCGGATGTACAAAAATATGTCAGTTAGAGCGTCTTTCTTTAGAATTCATGGCGTCGAACACTGCGCTAAAATAGCCCAATACACGTGTACAATACGTGTTGACTTGCAGACTGTTATTAAAGGGAACGTATTTAAGCATACAGTCAATTGCTCTGAAGCACACAGGGTTAGTCAGCTTTACAAAACACCAAAAGAATGCTAATATATGCAAAATCAAATAATCAAAACAGACGACAAGAACGAAGCGTGGACTTATGCAACGAACATACAGGAATATATACTTCGTTTCAGCTTGGGTCCAGACGCAGCCGATGCTACGAGCGCGAGCGTGTGGCCCTGAACAGTGCTTGCATTGCACGAGCGCGCGTGCTTGACAGGGACGCTGAAAGCCCGAGCTCGCGCTTGTAACATCGCCTGCGTCTGGACCAAGCTGAAACGAAGTATAGTAACAAACTGTGCATGAATAATCAAAATAAAGCAGTAACCGAGTGTTGTTATTACAGCTTGAATGAACCCTACACACTTTTTAATTGTTACTTTTTGGTAGAATCGATGTCTTGTACTGAGATATGCTGTGCAACATACCTTGGCCTCAATTTTTGCTAACTTAAACATCGCTCAGTAATAAAAAAAACATAAACTAAATAAATTACACTTTTATAATGTGAATAAAAGCTACATTGTACCCTTTACGAGTAAAAAAAAACTACGCTGATTTCTATTATTTCCTGGCGAAGAGAAAAGTACCATATCCGTTTTCCCTTAGGAATACACAGGAATACTGGAAAAGTAGACTGGCTGCTGTCTGCTTCAATTTATAACCGGAAGTGCCGTAGACAATGGCGCCAGCTGAGCCTCTAGCGTTTATTGTAATAAAAACTCGATGGTTTTGAGCGTTGGCCCTGGCGAACAAAATGTAATATTTTTAGGTCGCGTTTAGACTGCGCGTCACTACACCTTGGTCACACTGCTTACACATCATCATACCAAAGACAGTCTGCAAAAAGCAGTCACCGCGATATCCGTGGTTCAAATGCCGCTTGCCAAGTTTCTCCTTCAGCTCACTGCCATGCGGCATTCCAAGCACGGATCTCGGGGTGACTTGCGTTCGAATCTGTTTCGAAACTAGCTTCGTTCGATTTACCTGCACTATCACGGGTGCAGAAAATCGTAGGGCAGTGTATTTCCGGTATGTGCATTGAGAAACGACCGGAAGTTCACCGTCCTACATTTTTCTGCACCGGTTCAAGAAGAGCAGGTAAATTGAACAAGCTAGCGTTTTTGCATGGTGCATAAGCAGTGTGACTCCGGCTGCGTTGCTCACGGGCGCTATGAAAGTAAACCAAAAAACCGATCAGCTGAAAAGAGCTCGTTCTTGGCGATACGATGAACGCTGAACACAACTGCATATTTTTCATGTTATTTTATTCTATTTTTATTTAGGTGCTTTGCTAGAAGGTAGAGGGCTTAGAGCGATAAACTGGTATTCTGTTCACAGGCAGAGTGACCCCATTGGCTGCATAGGGTGCCTTCATGTGCGCTTTGCTTAGGGTGGAGTCATCCGGCCATTTGTCCCACACTTTTATTTTCCTCTTTGTTCAGACGCGCGTGAAAGAGCGTGTCACTGCATGTTTAGTAGCGCTGACTGTGCTATGGCGACTTTTATTTTCGTCGATTTCTAGGTGCTTTGCAACGTAAGCGTAGAGCGTGGCATTAGAGTACTATAAAGTGGTATTACCGTTCACCAGGAGAACAGTGAGGCACCCTTGGCTGCCGCCATGTTGTACGATTTTGACCACTAGACACGTGACCGTACCAAATCCTGAGGCTTTTACGCAAAAGTGAGCCGAAGTTGGCATTGCGATCGCTGTTAAAAACATGATAAACTATCTCTTCAACACGGTTAGCCCCATAGATCAGTCTCTAGCTCCGATAAAAACCAAAAATACAGTACCGCGGCTGACGGTATCTAGCGGAGGTATTGCGAAGCTGCCTGAGTTTTCGTCGTAAAAGCACCTTTCGGGCTTCAAACAAACGAAACATAAGTTATCTGGTCGGTACTGTTATTAAAAATGAATAAGCAATTATTTGTGCGCAGTACATCGTTAAAAGCTAGACGTAAAACTATAAGGTCACGTGTCTAGTGGTCAAAAATGTGCAAAATGGCGGCGGCCAATTGAGAGTTACTTTCAGCTGCCAGTTTATCGCTCTAAGGCCCTCTACCTCGTTGGTGCTTTGTTAGCGCGAATAGACAGACGCTGGCAGATGCTTGTGTTCAAAGGTAGCTCGTGCATTTAGTGCCCCTACAGCGCCGCCTTTGTGGTCGCGTCTTTGTGGCGCTACTGTCAGCTTTACATGATCGCGTCCTGAGGACGCGTTTGCGCCCCTTTTCCGGGGAGAAACAGGCCATGGTGTGCGAAGCAGCCTTTATACTGACAGTGATCACTCCCACGTACCGGTGTGAATGGGGTAAAGTCCGGTGAGAAGCGCCGCCCTCGACGGCGAACACAACGGCTGAACGTAGTAGTTGTTCAGAATGATGCCGTCAGCTGCGAAGGCGTCGAGGTTCGGCGTGGGAATTTGCGGTGATCCGTGAAAGCTCACGTCATCGCGACCCTGGAAATCAGGAAGTAAATACGTATTTTTGGCACTGAATTAATATGTTATTTTGTTTGCGGCCATTCGTGTCATGACACGGTGTAAGATGTTGTCACGAATGGCAATTGACGAGGTGACAAATGACTGAAAGAAACTAAACGTTTAATAGGGCGAACTTATGCCCAGAACAAAATAGAAAATGGTTAGGCCTATCAGGCGTCGATGGTGGCGTAACAGCAAGATCGAGCGCTGGGGCGAGACTGATTCGAGCTTGCAACTCGGAGCCCGTTATGTACACGAGTGGGCTTCTGGAACAATCGGCGTAGAAGATTCGGTGCGTAGAGCATTCGGACCTCGAATCAGCAAAATAATTCTCGAATACACCAGAACGCGACATCTGAAGAAAGACAAAGAAGTGCGCCCTCTCCCAGGCGTCGAACCTCGGCAGTTTGCGTGGGAGCCAAGCGTAAGAACCATTCGGCCACGGGTGCGCTGCCTACTTGGCTAGCTGCGCGCGCAGTAATATATCGGGTGTCTCAAATAGCGGCCAGGCTCTTTAAATCAACAGCGAAAATCGGTTTCTTAACCTATCGCGTTACGTTTTTGTGCAGCGTTTTCCACAAATGGTGAACTTTTTCTATAAAATTTGCAAGATCAAACTTACCTGAGGAAAAAGTAAAAAAAAAAATAAAACGTCTTAACTCCAATAAAAACGCAGCGAAGCCACCGGTCTTTAAACCACAGGGCGCCCAACTGTTTGAAGACCAGTGGCTTCGCTGCAATTTCCATAAGAGCTAAGCTTTTCTTTTTCTTTCTTTACTTTTTCCTCGGCTAAGCTCGATCTTTGCAAATTTTATAGAAGAAATGCAACACCTGTGGGCAACGCTGCAGAAAATCGTAACGCGATAGGTTAAGAAACCGATTTTTGCTGTCGATTTATAGAGCCTGGCCGTTGTTTGAAAAACCGGCTATAGGACACACAGCACGGCGAACTCTGCGACACGATCGACCAAATAAAGTCCTAAAGGCATGTAGCTCTCACGTTTTGAGTAGCCAGAAAAATCGAATGCTTTTAGGTCGCCTTTCGATTGCGCGTTCTTACGCTCAATCAATTTGCTGAAACGGTCTATGAAATGAAGCATGAACAAAACAGCTGAAAGGAATGCATTATTGGCGTTTCGATAGGACGCTAAGGCTACGATGCTGTACATTTTTGTTGATTTTATTTCGCGTTATTTTGGGCACATGAAGAGACACTGACAAACGCTAGCATTTGAACGTGGCTTGTGCATGAACGAACGTTACAACGCCATATTTATGATCACGTCTTGCAGAATCCGAAGCCAACAATATTACATGGTTGCTTCTTGTGGGCGGGCTCGCGCCCCCTGCTGAGTAAAATAGGCTTTGTTCTTTCTTTTTCTTTGATTCTAAAAGTTTTCGACCATGCAGATATGACGTTTTGAACGCTAGGAAAAAAATACAAAGAGCAAGAATGAATAAATATATTAATGGGGACAAACATACATACACCATTCTTTCAAAAAGCAACGACATTAACTGATATTCATCTCACTATTATGTACATGTGAGCCTATCAAGCATACATCTGCTGTAAAATGTCTTGGCTTGTTCTTTGATCATGACCTAACCTGGAATTCTCATCTTGCTCGTGTATATAAGAAAGGAACTCCGGAACGCCGCCGAGATCGTTGCGATCTCCGATAAACCCTTGTCATTTCAGCCGTACAGTACACTGCAGCAGCAGCTCGACGTTAACCCCAAGCACAGTGTCACGGAACGACGACAGCTCAAAGACTCTCGCCGAATTCAGCGATTGCTTTTCGGCGACGTCGAAAGTGCGCCAGACAACGCCTGCGAAAACCCAAAGGAAAGAGAGGCCATTGATGAACAAGTCCAAGAAGTGCTCAAGGATGACATCATCCAGCCATCAAGCAACCCGTGGGCCTGTCCGGTCGTACTAGTGAAAAAGAAGGACGGACCGCTTTAAATATGCGTAGATAACCGGCGGCTCAACGCGGTGACGAAGAAGGGCGTGTATCTGCTCCCCAACATCCACGACACACTGGACCGGCTGCGCCACTCCCGATATTTCTCGTCGATGGCCCTGAAGAGTGGCTACTGGCAGATGGAAATAAACGAACGGAACCAAGAGAAGACTGCCTTCGTCACGCCCGATGGATTGTACGAGTTCAAGGTGATGCCCTTCGGGCTGTGCACGACACCAGCAACTTTCTAGCGTGTGATGGACACCGTACTGGCAAGCCTCAATGGCAGAGCTGTCGCGTTTACCTTGAGGACGTCGCAGTATTCTCGGCCAACTTCCACGAGCACTTGCGACGACTTCGGGTCGTTCTTCAAGCAATCAGGACCGCCGAACTACCCTCAAGCCGACGAAGTGCCGGTTCGCCTACGGCGAACTGAAGTTCCTAGGTCACGTTGTGAGCAAAGAAGGGGTTCGTCCTGACCCTGAGAAGACTCGCACCCTAGCGGTATTTCCACCGCCCACTGACAAGAAGGCCGTTCGAAGGTTCCTGGGACTTTGCGCGTACTACAGGCGGTTCGAGCGGGATTTTGCCAAGTTTTTTGCGCCGCTCACGAGCCTCCCGAAAGCCGCCGTGAACTTCGAATGGTAAGAAGAAGAACAATAAGACATTCGCCGAGTTAAAGAGACGACCCCATTTGCCACCAATTCTTGGCCACTTCAAAAATCAGCCGAAAAGAAGTTCTCACGGACGCCAGCAATAAAAGACTCGCCGCGGTGCTGGTCCAGCGACAAGAGGGTACAGAGCGCGTGATTGCCTACGCAAGTCGGAAGTTGTTGAACGCGGAACGAAATTACTCGACAACATAGAAGGAATGTCTTGCCGTCGTCTGGGCCATCACGAAATTCCGCCGGTTCTTATACGGGACACGGGAGCCCTTTCCGAGTGGCCACCGACCACCACTCGCTATGCCGGGTTAGCGAGCCTGAAGGACCCATCGGGACGCCTCGCTCGAAGGAGCTATACGACTGCGAGGGTACGACGTGACCGTGGTCTACAAATCAGGTCGAAAACACAGCGATGCCGACTGCCTGTCCAGAGCCACCGTCGAGTCAGCTACCAGCTGTTCCAAAGACGGTGGCGACGATTGGTTTCTCGGTGCAGTGAGCGTTAAAGGCATGGCACCGCTCCAAAGGGACGATCCTGAACTGCGGGCGCTGATCGACCACTTGGAGGAACGACGGTGTACGAGTCACCGAGCCTTCTCACGTGCCCTTCCAACATTCGCTGTCCGGCAAGATATTCTCTATACTTCGTTTCAACTTGGGTCCAGACGCAGCCAATGCTACGAGCGCGAGCGTGTGGCCCTGAACACTGATTCCATTGCACGAGCGCGCGTGCTTGGCAGGGACGCTGAAAGCCCGGAGCTCGCGCTTGTAGCATCGCCTGCGTCTGGACCCAAGCTGAAACGAAGTATAGAAGGAGATCTTCGAGGACAGCAACTTGACGTGGCACCTTGTAATCCCTACAAGTCTTCGAGAAGAGATCTTCCAAGCCTGCCATGACGGCCCGACATTTGGTCACCTGGGCTACAGCAGAACACTTGCACGGATTCGAGAAAAATACTAGTGGCCCAAGTTCCCGAAGACTGCACACATCTACGTCCGATCATGCCGCGAATGCGAACGACGCAAGAAACCACCGACGAAGCCGGCAGGACTCCTGCAGCCGATCACTCCCCCGACTACGATGTTCTAGCAAATCGAAATTGACTTGCTTGGACCGTTCCAACCGTCAACGCAAAAAAAACGGTGAATCATCGTCGCGACAGATTACCTCACCAGGTACGCCAAAACAAAAGCGCTCCCGTTGGGAACTGTTGTAGAAGTGGCCAGGATCTTCGGCGAGGCCATCGTCCTCGGGCACGGTGCCCCCGAAGCACTGATGACAGACCGAGGGTCGTCGTTTCTGGCACGCCACAAGGAGATTCTCCGGCTCAGCCACACCAGCCATCGTCGAACGACGGCGTACCATCCGCAGACGAACGAGTTGACAGAACGGCTAAACAAGACAATCGCCGACATGATCGCCATGTACGTTGACGTGGAGTACAAGACGTGGGACGAGGTCTTACTCTACGTAAAGTTTGCCTACAACACGGCAGTTCAAGAGACCACTGGAGTTACACCTTTCCAGCTGGTACATGGTCGGAAAGCAACGACCATGCTGGACGCGATGCTGCCCCACGAACCAGCTGCCGTTTGGAGCGACTACGCCCAGGTGATTGCTCAACGGGCCGAGCAAGTCCACCAGCTCGCCCGACTCCAGATTCAAAACCAGCAGCGTGTTGACGCTAGAGTGCCTCAATGTCCTTCTGTTTAGGGTGATGCCATCGTTTGTAGTACCCGATGCCGACAGCACGCGCTCACGGGGAAAATACAAAGAAATCGCCGGAAACAAAATGTCGCACAATCAGCGCCACGAGCGCGTGCAGGGACACGCTCTTTCACACGCTTCAGAACAAAAAATAAAAATAAGCGTTGAGAAACAAAATGGCCAGATGTCATCACCCCAAGCAAAGCACACATGAAGGCACCCTAGCTGACGCTGGCCGCTACAACCATTGCCGTGACTCGTTGGGACGTCCACTTCCAGCCCGGATGCAGGGTATGGGTGTGGACACCCATTCGTTGCCGCGGCCTCAGCGAAAAACTGTTGAAACGATACTTCGGACAACACAAAGTACTTCGTCGCCTCGGAGTGCTCAACTACGAAGCGTTGCCCGACGGACTGCAAACATCATCAGGACGCCGGCCACGACCCGAGGTGGTTCACGTCGTTAGACTCAAGCCCTTCTACGCTCGATAGCACTGAGGACTTTTCGTTTTCCAGAGGACGTTTTTAGCTTACCATGATGTTGTTTTGTTTTGTGTTGCATCGGGGCGATGCGCTTTTAAAGGGGGGGGGTGAGGGTAATGCCACCTCTATAATAGAGAAGATACGCTTCTCCGTTCTTCTAAAAGGTTCGCGTATACTCTTACCCCGAGCGTAAACGATAAGGCCACATTGACCTCGTCAAGTCAGTCTCACCTAGCTCTCTCCGGAACGTTCTAGGGGCCTTAATCTGGACACTTGGCGAAGAAGTCGGCGAGAAATCTGGCGGCCGTGATTGGCCAACGCCGCACTTGACCTTGGCGCCGGCCAGTCATAGCCGCCGGATTTCTCGCCGGCTTTTTCGCCAAGTGTCCAGATTAGGGCCCCTAGTTGAATATTCGAGATGACGAGCATAGTAGATAAGAAGCGAAGCGCCGTATTGCCTATTCATTCACTGATTCTCTCTCGCGATAACCAGCTGTTACGTCGACGTATCGTCGCTTGTTGCTGCCGCCGCCGACGCTCGCTGCTGCTGCTTTGTCGACGTGTGTTCTTTCCTTTTCATTTCTAGCTTAAGTTCTTCCCCATTAAATCTTTACTTCATTCTGTTTTCGCTACCTCATCGTCTGTCATTCGTGACAATATAACCCCCTACTTCGGCTGGTAGTGCCACGCAGGCTACGTAAACAATTCATGCGTTACTTCCATGATTATGCCATGGCTGGCCACTTCTCTGTTCAAAACACCTAACAGAGGTCAACGAGGTAGAGGCATTAGAGCGATAAACCTGCAGCTGAAAGTGACCCCCAAATGGCAGCCGCCATGTTGCACAATTTTGACCACTAGACACGTTTCCTTATAGTTTTAAGTCTAGATTTTAACGAAGTCCGCGCACAAATAATTGCTCATTAATCTTTAATAACAGTACTGACGAGATAAGTTATGTTTCGTTTGTGTTAAGTCCGTTCTCATCCGCAAAGCGGCTTGTATCGAGTGTTTGGGGCGCGTTTTTGCTAACCGCTTCAGGACCGATTTCTCCCAACCGCTTTCGCGAACCGCGAAGCGGCAATTAATCGCAACGTGATGCTGACGTGACGTCGGTGGCTTTTAAACAAGATGGCAGCTGTCGCTGGTGAGGCGTCCAAGGCGCTGTGGTCCTAGTGTTGAAGCACACAAATCAACGGACAAACGTGATGTTTACGTTCGTCACCTGAATCCGCCGCGGAAAGAATGGACCCGTAATCTTGACGGGCTTCGCTCCGGTGATTCGGTTTGGGTAAGAGTTTGTTTATTATTTGGGGTGCCAAGCCAGTAGCTTTCTGCTTTGTTAGTCTTTGCCCGTAGGACATCGGAACCTGCCCCCGATTGATCGAAATGGCAGCAGCTCTTGTAACCACTAAGGCAGTCGCGTGAACTACTGAAAGTTTTCGATACCGTGCATGACCACCACGAAGGTGATAGAGACGCTATGAGCCAATTGCGTAGCGAACACACTACCGCGAAGCTGACAGGGTACCTCTGCTAGCTCGACCTGTAACGTCTACTACTACCGAAATGAATGAAGTGAACCTGCTCAAGAAATATAGTGAACGCACCAGACGATGCAGAGGCAAACAGGACCGGGTATGCACGTATCACAAAAGATCTGACCACGTATGGGCACCGATCCGAGAGAATCGATCGTATATGTCAAACATCGCTTGGATTCCTCGCATGAGAGTTTTGCATTCTCGCTGCACTCGACCAGCGGTATGTTCATGGATCCTAAGGAAAGGTACGCAGAAAATATAGAGTATCTGCGAGTGGAAGCCGAGAAAGAATGCGTGAGAGCTTTCAGGCATTCCTTCTCAGATCGGATACACGCGATGTTTGACATATACGATCGACTCTCTTGGATCGGTGCCCATACCTGGTCAGATCTTGAGCGATACGTGCATACCCGGTCCTATTCGTTCATCGTCTGCCTAGCCAAACATGGCACACATGGAGATTTACCATTCTCCCATAGCACGATCATCGCGGTTCAATGCGACTCGCACCGCCGTTGCCTCCATCGCCGCGCCAGCCGCGCTCGGCCAGCTTGCACCCGCGTGCTCGACTCGGCTGGCTCCCATCCAGGCGGCCGTGTTCCAAAATTTACCCGATCTCACTCTTGCGTAAAGGTCTTGTACCCGTTGCGTTCGAAAACCTACCCGCGTCCAGCATCGCTGTATCTGTCTTGTCACGTGACTTAATCCGCCGGAATAACTCGGATTCATCTGAGTAAGATAGGAACAGAGCCCCAGGGGCCCATCTGCTGACCGTGATCTGGCCCACCTCTGGGCGCTACCATCTGAACCTCACGTGATCACTAGTGTGGCACACAGACAAGATGGTGGCAACCGGAGGGGGGGGGCATTTCCGCTGCAGGCCGTGGGTTTCGGTTTACCCAACGTTACTAAACCACTCAGTTGGGAAACTCGCCCTTGAAACCTGGGCCTGGCGTCCACCGAGACCAAGCTAAATACGATAACAGCGCCACCCTTTAGCGACGAGTTGAAACATGAAAGTTGCTTTATATGGCTAAATTGTTTATTGAAGACCATTCCTCAATACATTCGCTTTTTTTCCTACGGAAAGCTTAAACCGAGAACACTTGCCAGCACGGCAGAGACCCAAAAATATGCAGCAAGCACGTTCAAAGACAAAAATAGAGCGAATAAGAAAGAGAAACACACCGAGGGGAAATGGCAAGCCATCACAATACAACATTATACAATTTTTTAAGAAAAGTATAGCACTTAACACTCGAAAATAACAGCAAGAAACAAACACTGACGGAGTGCAACTACCCCAGTGCTACCTCCAATTGCCCCAGTGTAACTCACAAAGGTCACAATGGTTCATCACAATACAACCTTATACAAGTTTTTCAACAAAAAAAAAAGAAAGGTAATGCTAAAATTTTTGAGAGAACAGCAAAAGGAATAAACACAACAGCAGCTCAACTACTCACAGCGGTACGTCAGATGCTACGAAGTTAGCAGTACGCAGCACTTGGAACTAGGGGGTGCGCCGCCATGCTCGCTGCGTCCCCCGCATAAAATGATAGTGGCAGCGGAGTGTACCTCTTGCCACAAGCAGGCCCAGGTATGACGCGTCTCGACGCGAAAGGCCCAGCGAGACCAAAAGATCAGCTGATTTCGGGCACACGATACCCCTTTCGGTAGCTGTTAGGGCATAGACGCCAACTCTCCGTACCGAGAAATCTCTTTTGATCGCCTCAATGAATTCGGGCCTCGAGTACTTCCGAACCTTTTCGGCATATAGTGAGTTCAGGGACTTGTATTCGCCAATCACTTGAGCATCCACAATCATTGCTTGCTCCCCTGAACTAACACCAGGTCTGGCTTTAGAGTCTCATTGCCAAACCTGACCCTTGAGTTCTTCGGTCATCTGAAAGGACTCTGACTGTAGCCTCGACATAAGCCAGGAGACCATGCAGTTGTGTCTTTTGAGGCGTGCTGAGTAGGTGCGGGGACTTATCTGGGCAGTGTGAGTGTGGGTTTCCGGAGCAGCACACCCAGCTCGACATCTACGGTCTTTGTTTTGCCCCCGGGCACTTCTAGCCTTAGTCGGGAGTGCATGGATCCTGAGTTTGGTCAGGTTCATATACTCCCTTCCAGACAAGAATTTCGGGGGTCTCTGACCCACAGTGCTTTTTCTCCGCAGTCCTTGCTTCACGCAAACCACGACCATCCACCATGCCCACGAGAGCACTCCTCCAGAAGTCTTTCACCTGGACTCTTGTTCTGATAAACATTTCCCCAAACTTGGTGTTTCTCTCAGCCTTCTCCACCATTTTCCTTCAAGTCCCCAACTCGACCATGTGCTCCAGCATGGAGTCACTTTTCTCCTCTACATTCAGCAGTCGACGATAGTGGATACGGGGGATCATCGTTGTCATACAGTGAACCCCGAGCCCACCATCATCGACCGCTGAGTAAAAGAATGATAGGGGGGTGTCATTGGGAGGTGGAGGAAGTCCTTAACTGCTGCACGAATTTTCCTATCCATCTTGAGGAGAAAAACCCTTGACCATGGCCCTGCGAAATGGCGCCACCGGCCCGTCCGTGACTCAACGGAACTAGTAAGTGCAGCCCTGCAGTTGACGGAGTGGCCGCTGCGGGAGAAATGGCAGCGTTGCGATCTCCATTAGCTTAGTACTGGGATAAGGATCGGCGCCACTTTTTCAGAGCAGGCTCTATGGCAGTTTCCCAACTGAATCATTCTAGTAACGCTTGGTTTACCGCTCTAAGGTAATTACTCAAGCTCGTTGCTTTAATTGTCAGCGAAGTGGAGAAAATCGCAGGCGGCTTTTGCGGGTCCATGTTTCTTTTTTTGCTGCCCGAAACTCGTGATGCGCACGAGCAGACTGAAGAAAAATCTTCAAAGTGCCAAAATAGCCAAATTTTGAATTTGGATCGTGGATTAAACTGGATTTTGGATTGTAAAACGGGGTTGCCGAACGCAAGTCTCAAAAAATCACGTTTGATCGCCGAGAAACCGCCAACCGCGTCTCGGTGTGTCTGAACATGGTCGCTCATGAACCGCATTCAAAAACGCATCTCAACCGCCAGTGTGAATACGCCATTAAAGCAAACCTTAAGCGTCCTTCAAGTTGTTTTTTATTGCTTTAGACGTTTAGTAATTCCGCATCTAAAGATGCATTCGATTATGGCCTTTGCATAATCGGACGTTAAAGCCAATGTTACTAAATTTGGTCAGTTGTGGAACTCCCGCAGAGGGGAGTACCTCCCTCCCCCCCCTCCTTCACTCCTTGTTGGAAAATGACTAGTGGAGGGCGATCCTGTCTCGCGCCTGGGACATTTTTTCGGTGAACGAGATCGTGTCTGGGACTGAGGACGAAGAAGAAGCGTTGGTGGCGCGAGAAGAGACATTCTTTGGTTTTTGGAACGACGAAGAAGCAGGGCAGTTGCCAGGATGGATTTTACCGCGGTCATGTAAATATTAAACCAAGTCCCTTTTTATAAGTCAGTTCGTGGCGACTCATTACGCAAAAGATGGTGCCGAAACCCGGGAACTCAAGCCAGGAACGACCCTAAGAAACCGTGAACGATCGGTCGCCCCGGACTGACCTTCGAACGAACGACCAAGTAAGAAATTCTTTCAACTACCGATTATTACCTAACCTGGAACGATATGGAGCGAATAAGAACGAAGAGGACGTCGAGACGAGCGCAAAACACCCGCATAATCCGAGAGGCGACCACTATTCTTCGGTCTACTGACGTGGAACAAATCGAAGCGACTCTGCGGAAACTGGACGTCAACTACGAAGAACTCAAGAAGCTCAACACTGACTTAGAACCATTTATTGAGGATGGAGATCTTGAGGCAGAATACCTGTCAGTGATGGAGTACGAAGAACAGACTACTTCCGTTTTGAGTCTGCTTCAGAGTCGAGCGACGCAACTTCGCTCAAATGAACCGCCACGCCCAGCAGCATCGGCAATTGGCTCCCACAACGAAGAAAGAGGCGAAAGGAGACGCAGCGGTGTAAAGCTTCCTAGGTTGCAGCTGCAGCCATTCAAGGGCGATCTTTCGGAGTGGCAGCCATTTTGGCAACAGTTCAAACGAGCCGTACACGACAACGATGATCTGTCGAACGGCGAGAAGTTCCAGTACTTGAAGACGTTGGTCAACGGACCTGCGAGGGCTTCCATCGCCGGTCTCCCAGTCACGGACGCCCACTACAACGATGCGATCGAAATTTTGACAAGACAATTTGGAGACGCACGACTAATCCAGAAGGAGCATCTTTCGAAGCTTCGCGATCTTCAAGCTGTTACCTCCTCAACCGACACAAAGGGGCTGAGAAGGCTTTTTGGTCAAGTGCAAGCCCACGTACGAGGTCTTCGAGGAATTGGAGTCGCATCTAACACGTATTCGACCATGCTGACAGATATTATCATCAGTGCACTCCCGTCTGACATCGTGGTCGACTATTACCGACGTGCTGGCCACTCCGAAAGGAGGTTGGTCTTCCAGGATGGAGGAAACATGACCTCGACACTATTTCTACCAACGTCACTGGAAGAACGGTCTCCCTCATCCGGTACTGCGAGCACTGCGGCGCCGGCCGCGAGACCAACAGAACGAGCTGAAGATATTCCAACAGCCCGACGTCTTCCGGAAGACGAATTGGAAACTCTGCTGGAATACCTACTCATCGAGATCGAGAGCAGAGAACGATCGGGAGTCATCGATAATAGCCCGCAGAAGAGTAATAGCCGAGAGCAACAACAGAAACGAGCTTTCTTACCATCCTCTTCGGTTCTGCATGCCAAGGCACAAGACACAAAGAAGTGCTTCTTTTGCGGAGCCACGAACCACGATACAGAGCTCTGTACCAGTGACATCTCTTTGAAGGACAAGAAAACGAAGCTTGCTGAGGAAATGCGATGTTTCAGGTGCACGCTAAGAGGACACAGATCAAAGGATTGTCGCAGGAAGTTGTCCTGCGCTACCTGCACAGGACGACACGCAACAGCAATGTGTGATCCCACTTGGAAACCTTCATCGGGTCGCAGCGAAAACCAAGCTATCACTACTAGTGTTCAGAGCACCGGCAACAACAATGCTGCAGGCTTGCTGGATGCAGAAATTCTTCTGCAAACCATTCGGGCCTGGGTAGTCGGATATGGGCGCAGTGTATGCATACGTGCTATCTTTGATGGCGGAAGCCAGAGAACGTTTATTCGCGAAGACATTTCACGTAAGCTAAATCTGAAGGTGTTAGGCGAGACTAACCTGCGTTTGAACACCTTTGGAAGATCGACTTCGATACCACAACAACGAAGGTTGGTTGAAGTGAAGATGCGCAGTCAGTACAGTCATGAGAATTATGTTCTCGAAGCGGTCGAAATACCATTCATATGCAAAGACGTTGTCCAAGTACCTGTGGATCACGAGTTTGTCCAGATCGATCGAACAAGAAGGAGGCTGCATAGCAGATAAGCTTCTTCTCCCTGGTATGTCTACGGAACAAGGAATAAGCCTCCTTATTGGCTCAGACCAACTGTGGAAGGTCACGACCGACCAGATGCGGCGATGTGAGGGAAACTCGAGTCTAGTGGCCTTCAACACCAAATTTGGTTGGACTTTTCAGGGACCAGCATCGCTGCATAGCTCTCTTACTGGATCTACTAAGACGATGGTCTGCACGCTACAACTTGGGACAATTGAAAACGTTGAGGAAAAGACCTTGAGCAGCTTTTGGACCCTGGAAAGCATAGGAGTAATAGATAACCTGTATGACGCGGGTGAAGAACAAAACGCGGTCTGGAATGAGTTTGAACGAACTATCGTAAAAGTAAACGGACGATATGAGGTGAGCTTGCCTTGGAAATCGAACGTAGGCGAGCTCAACGATAACAGAGCTGTAGCGCTGAAGCGACTCGAAGCTTTGCAGAAGCGACTCTCACGAAACGAGTCTCTCTTGAGAGATTATGAGAATGCCATGTGCGGCTATTTCAAAGCTGGACATGCGGAGAAAGTCCCACCAGGGTCCTCGGACAACTCACGTATCTATTACATGCCTCACCAGGCAGTGATTCGGATGGATTCTGAAACCACAAAACTAAGAGTGGTGTTCGATGCATCATCACATTCGCAAGGAGTTGCCTCACTGAATGATCATCTAGAAAAGGGGCCAAAGATGAACGCCAACTTGGTCGAGATTCTTATACGTTTTCGAACATACCCTATCGCTATCACAGCCGATATAGAAAAGGCTTTTTTACAAGTAAGCGTGCAGCCTGATGATCGTGACGCACTGCGGTTTTTATGGTTTGACACCTCTGAAGTACCGGCTGAGGAGCACCAAGTTGAAGAATGGCGGATGACCCGCGTGCCGTTTGGAACCTCGGCGAGTCCATTCCTGCTTTCGGCAACTCTCAAACATCACCTGCAAAGCGTGAATGGAGAAATGAAGGAAACCGCAAGTCTTCTTCAAAAGTCCTTCTATGTTGATGACTTGCTTGTCGGAGCTCAGACAGTAGAGGACGCTAGGCACCTTCAAACCCAAGCCAATCAAATCGTGAAAGAAGCCGGCATGACACTTCGAAAATGGGCTACAAACTCCAGCGAACTCCAGGAAGTGATCGACGAAGGTAGCCAAGGTAGCCTGGCAACAGACTTGTCAGAACCCAGAGGGGTCCTTGGTTTGAAGTGGAGACGGGATAATGACACTTTATTGATTCCGACAAAAAATATCCTGAACTTTATCGACAGTAACGACAGGACGAAGCGGGGAATGCTACGCGCTGCAGCAAGGGTTTTCGACCCACTCGGGCTCGTAGCACCCTTTGTGATAAGAGTGAAGATTTTATTCCAGCGCCTGTGGGAACGCGGACTCGATTGGGACAGTGAACTTCCTGAAGACCTCTCAGGAGACTGGCAAAAATGGTGTAAGGAGCTTCCACAGATAGAAGACATAATGACGAACCGGTGCATCAGTGAGCACACGAAAACAGCAGCCAAATACTGTACAACTTCATGTCTTCTGTGACGCTAGCCCTCTCGCTTACGGAACCTGTGCGTACCTGAGGGTTGACTACATGGATGGAAACGTGGACGTCAGTCTGGTGTTCGCCAAAACACGAGTAGCTCCTATAAAACGGTTGACACTTCCTCGTCTCGAGCTTATGGCGGCCGTGATCGGTAATCGAATTGGCAAATTCCTCAGAAGGATACTGGAGTTTCAGGAGGCATTCTTCTGGACCGACAGCACAATCGCTCTCCATTGGATCAAGGGCTCGGCCTCCAAGTGGAAACCTTTCGTTGCTAATAGGGTGACCGAAATTCAATCAGGAGGGGAACCAACAAGTTGGAACCACTGCCCTGGACAAGAAAACCCTGCTGATTTAACAACACGAGGAATGTCGGTAGAGGACCTAAAAGCGAGACAACTATGGTGGAAGGGCCCTAGTTGGCTCTCAGAAGACCGAACAACTTGGCCAAGTACGAATACAAACGAAAAAACGCCGATCGAAGTAGCAGAAGAAGAACGAAGGTGCAAACCTCACGTGCTACATATACAAACTGAGGAAACGACACCGCTCTTGGAGTTAGAGCGATACAGCAAACTAGAACGTGTTCTTCGAGTTACAGCGTGGATCATGAGGTTCTGTAAGAACTGCAGAACACCACCAAGTAAAACGGGGGTCCTCTGGCCACAGATGAACTTGAGAAAGCAGAACTATTTTGGATTAAACGAACCCAAGAGGAATCTTACACCAATGAGATCAACGAACTAGTGGAAGGCAGAGGTTTGAACGTGCAATCCAGCATTATTGCTCTCAGTCCTTACCTCGATGCCAACCGGCAACTGCGACTCGGAGGACGACTCCAAAACAGACACGAACCAGTAGAAGTCAAGCACCCACTACTGTTACCCTCTGGGCATCGCTTCACAGAACTTCTGATAGACAGCATGCATCGACTAACATTCCATGGAGGAATACAAGACACCGTAACACAGTTAAGAGAACGTTATTGGGTTCCTAGAGCTCGGCAGACCGTCAAGAGGGTTATTAACCGCTGCAACGTCTGTGCTCGGTCAAGAGTCCAAAAGGCATCAGCACCAACGGCTCCGCTTCCAGCAGAGCGCGTAAATGAAGCAGGACCGTTTGAAATAGTAGGAGTGGACTTTGCCGGACCCCTCTTGATCAAGTCTGGACACGGCATGGAAAAGGCGTACATCGCACTATTCACCTGCGCAGTTACACGCGCCGTACATCTAGAGTTGGTCACATGTCTGGCTACTCCAGCCTTCCTCATGGCCTTCCAGAGGTTCACAGCCAGGCGAGGAATACCGCGGGTGGTGTACAGTGACAACGCCTTGACTTTCAAGAAAGCCTCCAAGGAAATTTGTGACTTCTGGAACGTGCTCAATGACAAGAAAGTGCACGAACACTACTCCGAGCAAAGGATACAGTGGAAATTTATCGTAGAGCGAGCCGCCTGGTGGGGCGGTTTTTGGGAACGCCTAGTGCGCACCGTGAAAACAAGTCTTCGAAAGGTTCTAGGAAGGAACAGCTACGAATTTGAAGAACTTACCACCATTCTCCACGGAATTGAGGCGGTTGTTAATTCAAGACCTCTCTCATTCCTACATGCGTCTCCTGACGAACCAGAAACGTTAACTCCGGCACATTTCCTGACAGGAAAACGGCTGACAGCTCTTCCAACTTCAGCTATGGAGGACCTTCAGCCATCTACTAGGAGTGAAGTCACTCGGCGCTGGAGGCATCGTCAGCGGCTACTGGACCACTTTTGGAAGAGGTGGCGTAAAGACTACTTGCTTCAACTCCGGTCAGCACATGAAACGCATTGTCGTAAAGACAGTCAAGTTAAAGAAGGAGACCTCGTTCTCGTCGAGGACAACAAGACTCCAAGGCATCTATGGCGGACTGGTCGGATCCGAGAAGTTTACCACGGCCGGGATGGAATTGTGCGATCCTGTGCTGTGACCATGCCGAGGGGACAAGTATTGAAGAGACCAATTCAGCTTTTATACCCATTAGAACTGCATAGTGAATGAGCGATTTCCTCGCGCTCATTTTGGGGGGAATGTGTTGGAAAATGACTATACTTCGGTTCACCCATAGCCTCCAGGCTATGGTTCACCTTATCTTGTACCGCAGCGAAGGCTAGAAGCGCGAGCTCATAGCGTTGGCAGCTGCCCTTGGTGCACCAGAGCGTGTGCCACCGAGATGTGCTTTAGAGCAAGGAGCTCGCGCTTGCAGCCTTTGCTGCGGTACAACCATAGCCTCCTTTATACTGATAATGCCTGCCCAATGGTTGGCTTCCCCATGCTTCGTCGTCGTTGCGTCTGCTTCCCATATTTGCTACCAGAGGCGCCAAAACCCCATACAAAAATGCAGACGACTCTTCTTCGCTGCCCGCTGCTACAGTCCACTTTGATGCCGTTTGTGAATGGGATACATTCGTAACCCGTGCTACATAGCAAGCGCAGATCACCGTCAGTATAGATTTTATATATAAAAGAAGTCTTATACCTTTCGTTTAGCTTTCACGTCTTGGTTTCGTTTCTACGCTAAAATGTTACCAGACCCTGGTGCTTGTCCTATCGACAACAGAAATAGTCAATGCAAATTAAAAAGAAGACAGACATGCTGGCGGACCTTCACGACGTTGAAACAGCGACCACTGAGCGTTTTTATTGCTTCTGTAGCAGAGCCGGGAAACACTCGGCCCGCGGACCCCGTGCGGCAGTCAAGTGGTTTTCCTCAAGACCGCGAACGAGTCCCCGCTGACCGAAAACCTGCGCACCCGTCGGAAGCACTCTGACAGAAGATCTTGAGATACATTTTCAATCTGTTCTTTTAAGCACACAGCCCCTTGATGTTTTTGACCGGTGTCTTGTGGTCCGCACTCTTTTTCACGTATGCAGTTCTAGAGCTTCAACGATTTCCTAGATAGTGGCTTGTTGGACAAGATCTTCCTGGGGTCAAGCTTGTCAGTCACGGACGCCGAGTAGTTTGTGAAAATTGACCTGAAAGGCTTAGTACAGAGGCGTTGCAGCAAATCTTTGTAACGAGTGACATCTTTCTCTGGCTTTGCGCATTTCAGAGCCCTATGGTGAATAAGTGTATCCACCATAGTCTCAACAGCTGCATGTAAAGGCTTTTTCAGCATATTTCTTTTTTTTTTCAGTTAAATCTCTACGAAGTTCTTCAGCGCATACAACACCCTCACTAGATCCTTTATTGGATAGTATAGTCCTACCCTGTCCTGGTGCCTGAAGAGGGAATCAATAGGAGAAATAGAAGCCTGCTTAATGACCACTATAGGAGTGCCACTCGCGAGTTCGAGTTGCACATAGGCACCACAACAGTAAGGACATATGATGCGACTTAGAACGTAGCACAAGCAGTCAGGGCTCTAAGTACAAGGTGCTGAAGTGCCCACGATCAATCAATGGAATGAAATGACCGCGCGTGTAGGTGTGGCGTCACGATGTGCGTTCCACGAGCCACAGACAGCCTCGTGCTATTGAGCTATGCCGGCTATAGAGCTCTGCGGGTGGAATGACGACCGAAAGAAGTTACTCGTGTTACAAAAAAATTACGTGATCAAGTGACCTATTTGATCACGTAAGGTCACGTTACCACGTAACCTAACATGGAAAACGTACGTTATCACGTAACGTAACGTGATAACGTAGTTTACGCTAGCTACAGTGAACTGTAGTAGCAGACAGCGGACAAGCGTCGTCTGCATTTCTGTATGGGGTTTTGGCGCCCCTAGCAGCAAATATGTGAAGTAGGCGCGACGACGACAAAGAAACCATTGGGCAGGCATTTCCAGTATAAAGGAGGCTATGGTACCACACAAGCTGAAACAGAGCATAGTGGAGGGCGATCCTGTCTCGCGCCTGGGACATTTTTCGGTGAACAAGATCGTGTCTGGGACTGAGGACGAAGAAGAAGCGTTGGTGGCGCGAGAAGATACATTCTTTTTGTTTTGGAGTGACGAAGAAGCAGGGCAGTTGCCAGGATGGATTTTCCCGCGGTCATGTAAATATTAAACCAAGTCCCTTTTTATAAGTCAGTTCGTGGTGACTCATTACGCAAAACTCCTTCCAGTTCGCCTACCGTCGTTTAAAGCATCATCTAGATTGTCGTTGCAAAACTGTGCATTCCATACAGTATACGATAAAACGCCATCTAGACGCTGTGCATCAAAAGATGTGCATTCCATAGAATACATTGCAGTTACCATAGTAGGTGTTCGAAGAACGGTGCCGCTTCGAACGAGAGGAGGCGGACCGTGGGGAGGGGGGTGGGTTACAGCTCGTGGAAGCAGCGTCTATAGGGCGGTTCTGCACCTGAGTTGATCTGGTGACGTTAGTTACAGCGCCGCTTTTATGGTCGCATCGCGTGGACGTTGCAGCCAGCATAACATGGTCGAGTCTTCCGGATGCGTTCGCGCCCCCTGCCCCAGAGCAAGGGATCTATAGCTTCCGTCAGCGTCGCCCCATCGTGTCACGCAGCGTCTCCACACAAGCGCGGGGACGTTTGCACGCGGCGACGCCAAGACGGACGCGTCTGACACATCGCGGCGTCTCTCGTCGAGGTTCAGCGCATTTCGCCGCTGGGGGCGGTACGACGGTCCACTAACGATGAAGTCATGCGCAAGCCTTGCCTTCTAGGGGGTGTTAACTAAGCACCCCAGTCGGAGACGCGTTAAAGGGGAACTCCGCTGATTTTCGATCTACTTAATCCAAAGCCATCATCTGAATGCGGATGACTTCCTGATTACGAAATGCTATCTCGTTCCTCCAGATTCCTTCTACGGGGAGTCTCAAATAGTGGCCAGGCTCTTTAAATCAACAGCGGAAAATCGGTTTCTTAACCTAAACGAGCTTACTTGAGGAAAAAGTAAAAAGGACAAAGGCGTAATTCCTATGCAAACGCAGCGAAGCCATCGGTCTTTAAAGGGGCGATGCAACAATTTTTGTACTTTGCGCAAATACCGCTTAGAACGGATCCCTGACGTTGATGACCTATGAAACACGCGTTCGTTTTTCACCCCACGCAATAGAAGTCCCAGAAACAAATTAAAGAAAAACGAGCAGCGTTCACCCCCTCAACTCGCAGCCAGAACAAGCGGCCACGTGACCTGGAATGGATTATACGCCGCCAATGTTGATCATAGCCACGCGCTGGGGTTGGCAAAGCACAGGACACGCGCTGAGTTCCAGACATTGTTATGGCTCGGCTATTGTCGTCGTTGAAGCGATTGGACACGGGCCACTACCCGAATGCTTCTCGAGCTAGTAATTATCACGAGCCCAAATCGAGCGCCCACGCAATGCTCGGGTCCAATCTATGAACCGCATTCAAATATCGTCACTGGAGGGTACTGCGATCCCCACGCTACGTCATCAAATTTTGCAAAAGAGAGATTGAATGAAAATGATCGCTTTTGTCCTTGAAATTACACCGCAACAAAGGAGTTTCTTGGCCAGTGGCGTTGCGTGCGAGTATCCTTGAGTCCCACCAGTGCCAGTAAGCTCGTGTAAAGTGAAAACATTCCAACTGAATATCGTTGCACAGCTTCTTTAAACAATAGGGGGTCGTTTGGCATGGGAGACAAGAGATGGCGCAAGCGGTCGCGACCACCTTTACTCAGATCAACTCAGTTATGGAACTTCCCATAGACGCTGTACATTGGAGGGGTCGAAACCGTGTCGATTTTTTTGCAGCTATAGGTGGCGCTGCCGGCGCATTAATCCACGCGTTTTCGACTACTACTGCTCCGTGGCTGCTTTTTGAGTCCAGACTCCTCTCTCGAGGTTCAGCAAGGGTTTGGGTTGGTTTTCGCCCTTTCGCCAGTAAAAAGTAAAAATGTGACTCCCAACAGCAGAAACGATTTCGAAAGTTGTCTGCTGCTGTTATCCGTAAGAAAGGCCAGAACCGCGCCGTCAATGATGATGATAGCGAGTATTAATGCTGAGCGCGCACCCTCTAACAGGCGCCACGCAAAGGGACCCCCCTCCGGAGCGGAGTTCCAGAACTGAGTTGTTCTAATAACGTGGGTCGCGACGCCAACGGCCGCCAACGAACGACCATACGGCTACAGTGTAGCACGGCGCCGAGAGCCGGCGTCAAATAGCAGACGATCTTTTCTGCTCAAAAGCGGCGTGAGCCTTTTCGATGTCAGTTGCCAATGCATGATTTTACTCTCCTTATTAATAAAACACATTAAATGGATACATAATCGACTAAAAAATAACTTGTCGGGTTATTTTGACAGTTTTTTCGGGGTTCTTATGCCGTCTGCTTTGCAGTTCCTTGTCGTTACCGCACCTGTTTTCGGTTCTGCGACTGTCGCCGCCTGCGGAACGCGCGCCGCTCATGAGTCAAAAAGATCGCCTGCTATTTGACGCCGGCTCTCGGCGCCGTATGCTCGTTCGTTGGCGGCAGTTGGCGTCGCGACCGCTTGCGCCATCTCTTGTCTCCCGTGCCAAACGGCGCCTTATTGTTTGAAGACCGGTGGCTTCGCTGCGTTTTCATAAGAGTTAAGAGTTTTTCTTTTTTTGCTTTCTCCTCCGGTAGGTCTCCTTTTTGCAAATTTTATAGAAAAAATACACCACCTGAGAGGCAACGCTGCACAAAATCGTAGCGCGATAGCTTAAATGGGGGGGGGGGGAGGGGTGCAACGATTTTCAGACTTCGGTCAAACATTTGTGGAAGTTGCCCTTTGACACTTCAAAAGTAAAGAACAGAAAACCGATTTCGCCTGCGTGTCCTAGTTGTGTAAAAAAAGATAAATATTGGCATTTCTGGCACCCCTTAACTCAATCCCAGTCTTCGAGGTAACACCTGGTCCCCCTCCTAGTGACGCAACTCGGGGTGCCGTGTAGCTTCTCGTGTGCTCTCTCGGAAGATGCTTCCTCTGCCTCTCTCTGCTGACATTAGCGGGCGTTATGCTGCAGCGTAGAGCCGAGCGAGGTCACGTAATCTTTTCGCCGTAGTTCCTTTGGCTGCCACTTGTGGCTGCAGGTGGGGACAAAAAGTTCAACTTTGGCTTGCAATTATGCAGCGGAATCGCGACATTTTTTTTAATGAAGGAGATGTTTTCTGTATCTTCCGGGACACTGACAAACAACGTGAAAATGACGAGATGCGAATTCTTTAATCTTAAAATCGTTCCACCCCCCCCCCCCCTTTAAGAAACCGATTTTCGCGGTCGATTTAAAGAGCCTGGCTGCTATTTGAGACACCCTGCAGTTAATTTTAAAAAGTGATAGTTTGTTCACTGCCATAACCAATATAGTACATAGTTCTCCTCAGTTTTTCCCTAGTTTTCCCTGTCAGCCAAACGTGACGTCACTGGCGGGCAGTGAGGCGCGTGACCGGCAATCGGGTACGCTCGCGCTCACCTTTCTCGCGTCAAGTAGCCAGAAAATTGGGGCATTCGTGCTATAATAATCTCTAGTTGCACAAAGTATGACCTTGGCCAAGATGCTGAATTATGAGAAAGTAAAAAAAAAAATGGAAGCAACTGGGATTTTGAGATAATCGTTTTTGCAACTCTGTACGCTCAAGCCACGGCTCGCTAGTTTCGCGAAATCGCTAGCAAATCCGTTATACTTTTATCAGAAGCTGGCAGGTACGCTGGCAAAGAAAGGCCGAAGAGTCATCGCAATGCATTCTTTGACAAATTACCCAAGCACCACGGAGAATGCTCGGAATGCGGGTATCCAGATGCCCCACACGCTCGTGTTGTGCGAAGGAACGTGTCATTTGTTTTATATTTTTTTAGAAAAGTTGCTGTTGCATACGCCAGCACGTGTAACTACTGTTGTAACATGCATATGCTCCTGAATGATTGAATAATTTTGCCGACGTGAGCGATCGATAGACGTCGCTGTGGTCGGCCTTCTACGACTGGCCAAATGCTGACTATGACGTAAGCAAAGGAATTCTCATCGACAGAAATAAGAGGATATATGAACTTCAATCTTGACGGTGTTGGCAAAGTTGGTTTCAGAGCACTATGATTTCGCGCTTCAACATGCTCAACTAAACACCATCCAACTTGGTGTTCGCAAGGTCATGACGTCACGAGAGGAAACCACACGAGGGCGCCACCGTAACATCTCGCCGCTAATAGACCATTCCAGAAAAGTTCTTCTGGTCGGCGTCATCTTACCCGTTCTTGCGTGTGGCGCGTACTTTGCTTGCCTTGCAAAGCTGCGAACATGCGCGCAGCTCGGCTCTGGAACTAAAACGTCTAGACTGATTCTCGTAAACAATTAAATGCATGGAATGGAATGAACCGCATTCTTGTAGGCCAGATGGCTGGTTACTGTTCATGAAGATCGTGCTAGAATGACACTTAAAAGAGCTTCGCAACCACCGAGCCAAACATGATGGTGCAATGAAAGGCGTATAAAATACGCAAACACACTATTCATCTTCGAATAAAGAATATTTGCTTGAAGATACAATAGTTCGGAAAGTACAGAAATACAGCATAAAATTGTTAAATTCAAAATAAGCTAACAAAAGTTACTCAGAGAAAAATGTGTTCCGATATTTCTCTCTCTCTCTCTCTATATATTCTTTTTTTCTGTCGGAGTAGAATGGAACGTTTTCCAACACTCATCCACTAGTGATGGTGTAAAAAAGATCAATCTAAGCTTTTTTTTTAAATAAATTTTGGTTTTGCACAGTTTCCATCAGCTCTAAATGTGCATGCCTCCCCTCAGCGACATTAATATTTACATGGTTTTAAAAGCTTTCCAGCCCTATATAATATCTGTCATCTCTCCTCAATAGAATAAAATTAACTGTTTTCACCGCGTCTTCTGCAAAGAACACTGCCCTCCAACCACTTGACAAACCAGGCACCGGCTCTTTCGTAAATTAATGTAGCTCAACACCTGTTCTGTAATACCAGACTCGAACTATGTTTAGAGATTTCACTTCTTGTGTTCAACAGATCGGCCGCGTGAGTGGAACTCCAAGAGCAGCCCGAGCTAGATTCGATGTCCAAAACAAATGATTTAATGTTTATGAAAAAAAATATCGTGAAGCAATTGTGTACAACAAATGTGACTGCGCTAAATGTCGAATATAGTGCTAGAATGCCCACTCTTTTTTTATATTATAAGCGCTCCTCTTTGCACGGATGTCGTTGTGGTCACAGCCGGCTTGATTCTACACTTGCCGCTCTTGAAGCTGCTTCCAGCTGCTGAAGGATACTCAACTCGCAGCACGCGGCTATAAAGTATTCCGAGCAAACAGTAAAAATGTTTCACGTGACACTAGTTCTGTCGGCACACAGCTCGCGCAAAAGCACCTTGACGTGGCTGGCCTCTACTGCTGCCGGGGAGTGCTTTTTTTTTTTCTTTTTCTCCCATGAAAACGAGGGTAAAAACGAAGCTTTTTCCGGCACTGTTCCTACAATCTACCGCGGAGCACAGATTGCTACCCAATGCAAAGGAACTTTTAACCTTGAAGCTGCGAAAAAATTATCTCGATCGCTGGCGCCCGGAAAGCCACTTCACGGCTGCCCTGGTCCCTCGTCCGCCTGCCTGCTGATGACGTACGCAGGTAGGAAAAAGTAGGAATTTTTCATTGTTGCCAGTGGAGCGTCGCCTCCTGGAACCCTCGCGGCCGGTGTAACTTAAAAATGTATTAACTTCGCGAAAAAAATTCTAGTTTTATCAAATACTTTGGCTATCAATTGAGAAAGGGTTTTTGACGCGGTCTGCCAATTTCTAGCCAAATCGAAAACTATATAAAAACAAATCGGCGGAGTTCCCCTTCAAGGGCACAGAAAGTCGGACTTACCAGATCGTCGGCCAGAACGAAGACAATGTTCGGTGGCGGACGGTGGGACCGCGTACCAGCAGGCAGAAGCGCGAGGGCGGACGTGAAAAACCAAATAATTGCAGGATGCATTTTCTTTTCTTTTCTTTTTTTTCAGGTGCCACAACTGGATTCCTCGTGTTACCGAGTCGGTGTCGAATCCTCAGTGCACATAACGGAAAACCACACCGACGAACAGAGCAGGATGATAGATACTGAGGCTGCTTTTGTACCTCTGGTGCGACAGGTTGTTCCAGGGATATATACACCACCCATCTGCCCCAGCTTTGCGCAACATTCAGAACATGTTTAAAACCAGAACAGATGCGGCAGCTTTTTGTTTTGTGTGTGTGTGTGTGTGTGTGTGTGTGTGTGTGTTCGGGAACATTACACTTGCCCGCGAGGCATGTGTTTCAAAAATATCACCGTGGCGTTCGGCAGCCTTTTCAGCAGCCTTCGCTCGATGATCATAATACTATCTTTATTTCCCATGAAAGCCATGGGGGAGTTTGGGAAACAAAAAGTTGAAAACTCAACTTGACGCGCTTCCCACGTCCGCAGAAACTGTAACAATTAAAGATTTAAAGAAAGGCAGACGTACACGTACCATATTTTCCGGGCTATAGTCCACAGATTATACATGTTTAAAAGTTGAAATTTCTGGTTGTGCGGACTATCTACGCGTGAGGACTAGACAGGAATTTTGTTGTTCAAAATCGTTCGTTTTGACGGGACGTGACTGCTTTGCGTTTGAAAGAGTATGTCAATGGTGATTTATGTATATTATAGGCTTTTTTGTGAGCTAAGAAAGCAGACATTTGTCAAAGTGTGCGGTCTGTGAGAAGAGTTTCGTGTCAACTAAGCACCAGGTGCGGATTACGCACCGAGTGCGGACTATGTAAGCAAGAACTTTATTTGTGACCCCAAATTTTCCCTTGCGGACTATAAAAACGGTACATTGCGGGCAAACCACATTAAAAAAAGAAAGTATATAGAGCACGATGAAACAACTGCTTCATTCCGGAGATAGTTAGAAACAACCACTGATGTTACAGTATGGCCCTGAGACTTTACGATCACAGGGGCTGCAATGAAGGTCGTTACTACGCTGTGTTTTATGTTCCTGTGAAGCACGGAGTACGCTGATGTCGCGAGGTCATATCCGTAGAAGGTTCCGACTCTGTTGGATATCGTGTGCGCTGGAAGCAGCTGTACTCCGTTTCGACTTGCGATGGAGGGAGGACTCCACGATCTATCAAAGCCAATCCGAAGCCATGTAAGCACCACGTGACCTTCTGAATGGGCGCAACGACGTCGTGCGGGGTGCAAATAGTCACCTGTCACGTTCCGGCCGCTGGATTGGCCATTGGATGGCTCGTCCGCTGTGTCCAATCGTACAATGAAACAGAGTATACACCCTGTTTTACCATGAGTGGGAACGAAAGCGACACCATACGCTCGAGCACAGCTGGAGAATAAAAATTAGGACTGCCGTATTTTTCCGTCGACAAGTCGCAGCTTTGCATAAGTCGCACTTGTTCGGTGTTGGAACTAACGCGTTCCAAGTAACAACCTTACTGGTAACGCGTTAGTTTTTGCTAACGATACTCGTTAGAATACAAATGACTAACAAGTAATGTCGTCATTATTTTACGGTATCTCCTATCAAATTACGTTACCTGTTACTCGTTACTTTTGGCTAAACATGGCCGCATGATTGCTTGAAAACAAAATCATTTTTATTCTGTACACTAAGTAAAAGTGGCAAAGAAACCTCAACAAATCTATGTATAGGCGGCGTCATGTCAAACTCCTTCGGGAGGCACTTTTAACGTTCCCACGGCCGGGCCCAAAAGGCGCGAGATTATCGCTGCGCGGAACCCATAATGGCGCGGCGCGTTCGCACTGGAAACGGATCCGTAAACGCGAAGCGGATCTTTTGCCCGAACAGCTTTCGCGAATCGCGAAATGGCAACCAATCGCAACTCGACGCTGACGTGCCGTCGGTGGCTTTCGATTTCTAAACAAGGTGGCGTATGTCGCTGGTGAGGCGTCCAAGGCGCTGTAGTCCTATAGCGTTACAGCAGACAGATCAACGGAGAATCGTGATGTTCACGTCCGGCGCTTGAATCAGCCGCGAAAAGAACTGACTCGTAATCTCACCAGGCTTCGCACCGGTGATTTGGTTCGGGTAAGAGTTTGTTTATTATTCCGGGTGCCACAGCCCGAAGCTCGCTGCCTTGTCGACGTCACCGCTACCCCCTGCGCAAGAAGCAGACGAACTTGCCCTCCGCATAGCGCCGTATACATACGTCGGACGCCGTTTGCTTCGTCTGCATGTCTCAGGTTGCGCCTCTACATTGTGACAACAACACATTTTTGAAAAACCGGTGACGACGGACGAAAAAGGGGACAACACATCAACTGGCTCGCCTGCCTCATACTATTTTGTGACGCATCTGCTTTTTAGATGCGGAGCATCTCTTGCTCGGGTCTATGTCCCGCGGCGTCGTAGTCCGCACCCACACTACGCACACGCAACTCTCCTCCTTCCCTCTCTCCAACAGCTGCGCGTTACTCTCCTCCGCTCGCGCTCTCTACCAGCTGCGTGCACTTCGCGTGTTGACTTCGCACTTCGCGTGGTTCGCTTCGACTCACACTGCGCGCGCATGCCCAACTCTCCTCCTCTAGTCTCCTCTCCTTCAAGTGTGAATATAAGCGGCGGTAGCGCGCGTTCCCCGGAGGAGTGAAAGGAGGATAGTTTTGGGCGCGCGGGTCGCAGCGCCACGCCAGGGCTTTCCAGTGGGGTGGGCTTTCCCCGCAACTCTGCGGCTGTCGGCTGCTAGCGTTTCTCGGCCGCTCGCGTCCGCCGCAGCCCAAATCCGGCCGGCCAAAAGAAATCAGTCAAGAAGGAAATAAATTAATTAAGCAAAGAGAAGCTATGCTTGCCAATTCTAAGGAGGATAATTTGGAAATGATGTAAATATAAGCAGAAGAGAAGTTATGCTAAATGTAAAAGAAGAGAGCTATCGGGGGCTGGTACGGGGAAAACCGACGCGACGGAAGAAGGAGAAAAGAAAAATGAAATGCAAAAGGAAGGAAAAGATTAGCAATTAAAAATAAAGGCAAGCGAGAAGCTGTACCACGAGTTCAGCGCTGTTGACTCCACTTCACTCCGTTCTTCCGATGAAGTGTGATGGAAGCAACAGTCCCGTCAGTTAGTCGGTTGGCGCAAGCAAGCGTCAGCACCACCCCACAAACTAACAGCAACGCTACGTCCACTGAAGACAAAGCTGCGCAGCGAAGGGCACGCGACGCTGAGCGCAAACGCTTGAAGCGAGCGGGAGACCCTGAACTACGGCAACGAGAAGCGGCGTCCATTCACAAGTTAACAACGTAATAACACGCAAGTTAACAACGTAATAACACGCAAGTTAACAACGTTACTAACAACGTTACTAACACCGTTAATAACACCGTTAATAACGATCCGCGATGCTCCGCATCACCCCATGGTTCCCCTCGGGAAGATGGTGTAATTTTTTGTTCGAGTGACTACGGTTGATCGAATGCCATTTCATCGAATCACGTTTTAGAGAATGGGCACGTTTTATCGAAGCACGGTTTAGAGAAAGCAGAGCCTCAGTTTAGAGAAACGCCGTTTATCGAAAAGGGGACGCTTTTTAAGAAAAGGCCTTCCTACTTCTCGCGTGTATCACTGGTGTGTGTTAAGCCATGCCCCCGCTGCGCTCCCGCCGCTTCGCGGCGGCAGTCTGCGGCGGCTCATTACAAAAATGTTACCTCACCTGATATACCCATACACGCCGCTTCGCGGCGGCCAGATTCGCTAAAGGAGGCTCATCGCCATTTTCTCTAAACTGGGTTCTCTATAAAGGCATTCGATAAACCGGGGTCGGTAAAACGGCGTTCGCTAAAACGAGCTTCTCTAAACCGCATGTCTCCGCGTTAAAATGCAGCGGTCACCAAACGCTTATTTATAAGTGTAGTATTTATAAGTGTAGTGCGGGGTGGGCATAAGTGAACCGCGAACACAATCAGTGTCTTCACCTAATTTCGACCGTATCTTTGCTGGCGTTAATAAAAAGTCTGTCTACTGAAATGACTCCTTCGAAGCCGTATGTATTCATCTGTGAAACGTGGCGTCCTCGTCAAGTTTCCGCGTCACAATCAGCTGCACGGTAATCCATGTCTGCGATAGTACCCTCGGTTGCGCCCTCTTTCGCTATAATGAGCTGTTTCATGTGGCATACAAATGATTAAGCCAGTGGTGCGTATGTTACAAACATTTAATGGATATTGTTTTGGATATTAGGAAGCTAATGTCTTCTTTTGGAAAAATTTCAGAGAGTTTGAGGGAAGCAGATTTGGTTCTCTCAAATGCTTCCGAACATTCTGCTTGCTCTCAGAGGACCAGTCAGTCGTATGTTTATGCTTCGATACCCGGGTACGTGAAGCGTGCACCCCCATTCGTGTCGCGGCCTAAGGTATTACCGGCAAACACGCACCAAATTTCCCAATTTACTTTAGAAGGAACATTTTGTCCAGCCTATTCGATTGCAGCATTGGTTTAATAATTTGTAACAGCTCAAAAGTATGTCAATAAACATTTATTGCAAGGGCAGCTTCCCTTCGATTCATGAATTGTGGGTGTCTTATATGCGAAGTACTTAATTTAAATCAAAAATTCGAAAATCTACCAAATACCCAGATGTCCTGATCTTGGTCCGAACGCAAGCGGTAGAATGGTTTGTCTTCATAACAATAAAATCAACTATGTTTGTATCAAGCAACGACAACGACAAACTAGATAGAGTAGACTTAAAAGCAAATGAAATTAAACGAAGAAAACAGAATAAAATAGTATCGCACTTCTGCTTGAATCGCCTGATTACGTTTCTGGCGTACTTTTATCTCTGCATTACTTATTTATTTATTTATTTGTTTATTTATTCATACTGTTGGCCCGTGGGCCGGGGCAGGGAGGAACAACATATAACAAAACGATAAAATTCATACCTCTAGTATAAACTATGAACAATACCGTTCATAGTCTATACAAAGCACAAATGAAAAGATAAAGGAGACTAAATGCTCGTAAAAAAAAAACAGGCCGTAGCCGCGAACGGGCTCTTCAGAGTCCACCTTCGTTTTTCAGGTCTACCTTGGCAAAGTCAGAAGCGTGTAGAAAATATATCGAACTTTTTGGAGGCAACTCCGCAGTCCTCATTATCAGAGATTCCATGTAACCATCGGAAAGAAAAGGATCCCTGTCGTTTCATCGACACGTTTCATCAATGTTTTATCGACAGTCGTTTCATCGACACTACCACACCGTGCTGTGAAGTTTCATCGACACGCAAATTGCACGCTGTAGGAACATTTCATCGTGCGTTTATCACTAGGGCACGTGTTAAACTATTCGACCCACCCAGTTCCCGACGCTTCGCGGCGACAGTCTGCGTCGGGTCAATACAAAAATGCGAACCCACCCGACCCACCCGTACATACCGCTTCTCAGCAGCGTGCATGGGTGATCCCGTACCCGTGCCCTCGCTCACCAACAGACGAGCGCACCCCTAACCAAAAAAAATGTCGTCGCCGAAATTTAGCAAGATATGTCGATGAAACGATCTGTTCATAAAACATTGCAGTGTCGATGAAACAGACTGTTGAGGAAATGTTGTTTGATGAAACGAGTGCCACCACACAAAACGCCTGTTTCCAAGCCGCGTTAGTTCAACACCATCGCAACTGCCATCATTTTTAGAAACCCATTGCCAAACAAAATGCACTCTAAACAGAAAAAAATAATGAATTTGACGTCCCTCTGCTGTTGAAGTTCACGACCTGCAGTTGGATAAGGAGCAGAGAGCTGGTTCGTCTCCATCTGGCCAATTGAAAAGGTTCTAGACTGGACAAGTAGGACTTGTTATGGGTGCAAAATTATGACGAGTACAGCGGGCTCGTGCCTGAAAGTTAAGGGTTAATGTGGTGCTTTCTAAACCAAGGGGTACGGCGCGTGCACACCAACAGTGGGAAGTGACCACCTCCTATCTGATCTCGTTGCAAGCCTTACGACCTCAGCCTTCAAAGGGCTCTGCGTGATTTGTCACATGGCAAAACTTCTCAGCAGCTCATTAGACGTATCCTACGATTCCGATAATGTGCTTAGATGGGCCAGTTGGCATATTGCAAAGGGTATAAAGCGCCGAAAAAACACGGACCAAGACACGAAGAAAACAACGACACAGGGCGCACTCTCAACTGAAGTTTATTCGAAAAAGTACACACTATTATTCCCAACGGGAACGCACAGTCATCAATCAATGCCTGCCCAGCTCACGTTTTAAATACTCATACTCATCCGTAGATAGGGCCAAAGACGTTTCGCTGACGCACTTGTTTCCCCTAGCCCTAATCTCAAAAGCCTCGTGTAGTTCGCGTGACACCTTGTTTTTGTATTTTGCCAAAATTTGTGTGCTGTTGAATGACGGGGTGCAAGAGCATCTGCTGCAATGAACGGCGAGATGCCCTGACGGTGTCGTCCTAGTGGAAGCTGCGTGTTCGCGGGCCCGATCATTAACACATCTGCCTGTTTGCCCTACATAGCTTAACCCACACGTCATCGGAATCTCATACACGACGCCAGTCGTGCAATTTGTGTACTTGTTCCTATGCTTAGTGTTGCACGGGTCTATGATCGGCTGGGGATTGTTGATTCTTCGGCATAATCGCGACATCATATTGGACGCTGAAAACACAACCGGGACATTGTAACGCTGAGCCACCTTCTTAAGATTGTGAGATTGAGTGTGACGCCGGACACATATGGAATAACCACCGGCCGTTGAGGTCTCAACTTGCAGGATGGTTTCTGTGATGCTTTAAATTCCTTCATCAGGCTCCCGGCTACCTCGACCAATGAGCTCATTGAAATCCCCCTCCGCAATCGGCCTACCTGTCTCACAAACCTACCTTGCGCGTGTGTAGACAAGACTTCTTAAGGGACACCTCTAAACACGAGCTCGCAATGCCTCTCTTCACGAGCCTTGAATGACACGAGTCATAAGGAAGAATCCCCCCCCCTCTTCTTTGACCTAGGTGCACGTCCAGCAAACATCACGACTTTCCCCCTCGCTTCCTCCACTTTTTGGTGGCTTCGGTGCTCGTCAGACTTGACGTCACATGCTACCAGCCAACGCTGTCTATCTGTTCTGCAGAGCCCTCGGATCCTTGCTCGCGTTCCAACATTTACTCGATCGCGTTCGTACACCTACCCGCGTGCAGCATCGCTCTACCTGTGTTATCACGTGGCACGACCCGCCGGAGAGTAGCGCGGATCTATTTGGGTAAGATTTAGAACACAGCCCTTCCCTTTCACGTTTTCGGTACATGAAGAGCAGCGGAGGCCTTGAGCGATTGACCGACAGCATATAGAGCTCGTGAGTGGCTGTCCGGATTCACGTGATGAGCATGCTCAAGGTTACCATGGAGGACACGGGCGAGACTTGACCAAAAAACTTCCCCCGGCAGAAAAAAAAGAAAAACAGACTGAGGTGGAGTGCCGCTCGATTTATGGCAAAGACATATCGCCTCGCGATTTTGTAAGTTTTGTAAGTGGGAAGAGTGGAAGGCCTTGTGGGAGGAGCAGCTTGTTCTGGTACTCTTAAAGGGGCCCTGCAATAATATTTAAGCCTCTACCTTTTTTGCGGTTTCCACGTTTCTTGGGGTTCGGGCAAGCCAGTGGGCACGGAGATAGTAACTAAATATCAGTGTGACATATTTTAACCGGACGACGCGGAAACCTCCTCCACCTATGGGGGCGACCCACGGTGCCGAAAGCGCGCGAAATGTGAGGTCTTTGGTAATGGGCTTACCACTGGTCAGAGCCACTAAAAGCTTCTTTTTAGTCGAAAAACAAAATATAAGTGGCGCGAACCGTTTCAATTGTTTATAAAAGTAGTTTTTGTTCAGTATTTTAGATCAGAAAAGAATCAAATGCAGTTTAGAAAGTACGGAAACAAAAAATGACCCGTCGACATACCCGCCACCAAAGCCGCATACTAGAAAAGTGTAGTGGGATCAGGCACCGACGAGCGGTGAGCGTAGAAAGGTCCCGGATGTACGCGGCGGCGCTGCGCTCTAGGATCCGACCGGTTCCTAGCGTTCCGAAGGCCTTCGGCAGCAGGTATGGCTTGCGGTTTGGCCCTTTGGCGGTATGGCAGCGCGAAGTGGATCCCGTTCGGAACTGATATTTACCCCGTGTTTGCTGTCGTTTGTGGCCAATGAAGTGTCATGCCGAATTAGTGTTTAATCGCGCAGCAAATGCAATGCGAGCCGCCCTGGCTGCCCGTTTCTCACAGCGTATCCAAGACATGCTTTAGTGGTGCCCTCTCGAGCCGTCGACACGGAGTGTGGCAGCCATGAGCGCTCGCTGAGCTCACTACCCCTCCTCTAGTTCACGGCCACTCAAGCGACCAAGGACGTCATGAAGGAGGTTACTTTTTGCTTGTTTTTGTAATTTTAATTTGTTTATAACTTTTTAAAATAAAGCGAAATTCAAGAAAAGAAAACTTTCATTAAGTTACTACGTTGAGTGCACTCAGGCTCGGTGCAAGTTAAAAACCAGTAAAAACGTCCTTGCAGGGCCCCTTTGATAGAGTATTCGCACGACGAAGTTTCTTCCCGAGCAGAGGATTAAACGTCATCGAGCTTTGAGCTCACGTGCTCCACGTCACAGATGTTTGCAAATCCCCCGAGTTCGAAGGGAGCCGAGGGGAACTTGTGACCGGCCTACAGAATGTCCGTTGTCTCGTCAGAGTGACCAGGCCCCCTCCTTTGTCTCCCTGCTTCTAAGAGAGGATTGCAAATAACAACAATTAGGTGGGCGCCTTTAAAACAAAAAAAAATCTATGCCTTTTGTTTGATAACTTCCCGAAGGTCGCCAGCACGTTCGAAAAAGAAAAGACTGCGGCAACTCCGACTCGGTCGTGCGAATGCTCGCTGGGATTTTCTGCACTGCCCCTCCTCCTCGTTTTTTCCTTCTCGCAGCTCTACGACATACTCGGTTTTCTCCAGAGTTAATGATCTCTCGTGCGAATGCGCCATTATGCACATTCACAAGGTGATCAAAAGCCTTTTAGCTGCACCAGCAGTTTCTCTGAAGCTCACTACACATACAGGCATTGTATTATATATGAATGACTCGTGTTTCTTTTTTCTTGAGGGGCACTAAACTACTGTCTCGATAGTCTATTTATGGTCATAAATCTGGGCGTGTCTGCAATAGTTCCCGAGGAATCGATTTCTGATGCCGATTTAAGTAGCGATAGTAGTGATAGATTGAGTTATTACCATAAATAGACTATCAAAGAAAGTGGTTAAGTGCCTTTTAATTTTTAACACACAGTTGCTGACCAACAGATTAAAGCAGGCTCCTCTGTTCCGTGCAATTTGCTCCGTAATCAGTCGAGTCAACTTGACCGTCAAACTATATCTTCGATCTGATATAGATGTTTGGTATACTATCCCCATCACGTGAGCGGATAGTTGAAATAATAGCTGCAAGGCTACGTCCTTTCTATCAAAGTAGACCATCTTCTGTGGTGGAGCTAAGGTTTGAGAGGCAAGTGCTTTCTTGTGGTCCTTGTAGGTTGCTCTTCACACTTCCGTTTGTAGAGCAGGGTTTAGCATGGTGACGGGGTATCTTTTTGGTGGTAGTCTTTGTCCGAGCCACAGTTTTCAAGGGCATAAGAGCATTGTTTGGTTGACAGACACTTAACTTGGTATTGTGAGTCAAGCAGGTTGTCATGGCCGTGCTCATCTTCTTTGTCAATGCATTCTAAATATTTAGAGGTGATTGTCTTATTGGCCACTAATTGTAACTTGGCTTTGTTGCAAGTTTTTGTCCTCTGATCCTGAGTTATCAGGTTGTAAACCAGACCGAGGTGCCTGCAATTTGACTGAGGCTTACTGTGCTGCAAGGTCCATCTATCTTCACAATACCTGGGTGGTTGAGATGAATCTTCAAAGCTCTACTCTAATTATTTGTATGATTGTATTCTTTTTTGTTGTTCTAAGTGGTGGCTTCCCTTATGCTTTGTATTTTCAGAAGTGGGCCTTCAACTCCTTCAGCTGGTGCTGCAAGCCTGCTAGCACAACTTGTGGCCCAAGTACCAGAATGAAGAGCTGAAAGCACGGTTTGAGTGAGAGGACTAGTGGCCCTTGCACAGCTAGAGAATCGGACCGGGCAGTCATCAGAGCTATTTATGCTCCACTTCTATTAGCTCCGAGATGTTTCGGTGGCGCCCTCTCATAGTTTCCGTCCGTGACGTCACAAACAAAATTTGCCTTGTCCTGATTGGCAATATTTGCCTCTACCTCCCTGTAATTGGCAGGATTTCCCTCCCTGTTAGCCGGCGATTGGGTAAGCATTATCAGTATACAGGAAGCTATGGTTCGGCGAATCGCAAACCTCAACCACAGCGACGCTTTTGGTCGCGCACGTTGCTAATAGTCCGCGTCACTAGTTGTGTGCAGTGTAGGCAAAGCAACCCCAGGCAAAAGAAACAAAAGGGCAAGCACTAGGAAGGTGGGACAGGAGGAGAGGGCGAGGGGAGAAGGGAGAGCACTAGGAACGTTAGAGAGAGAGTAGGTTTCTCTCCTCCCCAGCCTTCCTAGTGCTTGGGCTTTCTCCCTCGTCTGGCGTTGCCTTCGTCTGTACTCCACGTAATTATAGTCTGTTACAACTCAAGAAGGTAAGGCGAGGGAAAGGAAGGCCGGGGAAGAGGAAGCAGACGGAATGCTGGAGAGGAGAGGAGGAAGCAGATGGAATGCTAGAGAGGAGAGGGGGTAACTTCCTCTCCTCTCCAGCATTTTGTCTGCTTCCTCCTCCCCGGCCTTCCTTCCCTCGCCCTATCTTCTTGAGCTGTAACTTACCATAATGAAACAGAGTATAGAGGACATGTTGCTTTTTGAAACAATCAAGACTCATGAAAGATTGATAAGACCCTGTTGGTATGTTTATTTTTAATCTTTAGTGGAATAGACCGATCTCACCTAGCGTTCGGTGCATTTGTGAAGCCGCCATAACTTTAGTTCACAAGAGGCAGGCGGCAGTGCTTGAGACACCTCGTGCCGTCTCGTGCTTTGCACGCGCAGAGCTCCAGCGAGGTTCGGGCACGTGCAGAAAGACGGAAGTTCCCTCGATGCATTGCGGCAGCGGTGGCTTAGACAGACTGGCCTGTGAAATCGGTCTATTACAACTTAAAAATATGAAATTATTTGTATAAGTTAGGTAATTCCTTGTTCAATATCTGCCAAATATAATTGTTAGGTGTATATCCTTTAAAGGGATACTACAACGAAATTTCGGCGCTCATTTTTTGGTCTATATGTGTCCAAAAGAGCAGTATCACATGGAACATACCAATATCTTGTTAAAAAAGTCTCGAAAGGGAATTTTAACACGAATTAAACGATTAGCAAAGAGCACGCTGGTGGATGTCGCTAACGCCTCGTTTGTAATGCTCGTCTAGGAACCTTGAGAGCTAGTGACGGAAATCGTCTCGCCTCCGGCCACGACGAGAGAAGGGGGAAGGAGGAACTCCCTCTTCCCGAGAATCCCTTTTGTGTGTCGCAGAAGTCGCTATTGTCCCCCTACAAGATTGTAGAAGATTAACCCGTCACTCAAAATTCGTACAAAAGCAGCCGCTTCGGTGGCTGGACCGACTAGGCCATCCTCTCGACGTCAGCCTCGCCGTAGCTTTGCTCGTCTTGAGACGATTTACGTCACGATTGCGCTGGGCCTTCTCCGAGCGCTTGCCAGAGTGGGCCGTTTATAACGAAAAATACAGCCATCAGGATCAAAATACAAACGGGCGATTGTCATTTACGGATATTGTGGATCATATTCAACCTATTTTTGAACACGACGGGAATATTTCAAATTTCGTTGAAATATCCCTTTAAAGGGATGCTCAAGCGAAATTTTGATTTCAGAAAACAACGCAAAAGCGCTAGGCGGGACGCTACAAACCCGAAAGCATCACCCATAAAGCGATATCTCGAACGGATGGTCGTATATTTGTGAAAGAAGAGCTCGCTTGAACAATGGCCAAAAAGGCCCGTGACGTCGCGATTCTCGTTTCCTCCTGTTCTCGCTTTGACTCCGCGAGGACTTGAAAAAGGAAGGAAGCAAGGCCGTTTCCACCCCGTCCTCAACTATTCTGCAGGCAACGCGACGTCGTGATTCTCACTCAGTCGCATCCTTATTTTAGAAAAAGACAGCCATCAGTTCGAGATATCGCTTTATGAGTGGTGTTTTGGGGTTTGTGAAATCCAAATTTCGGTTCAGCATCCCTTTAAGGTTCTCAGTCTGGATGAAGTCTTTAAAGTGACCGGATAAGTCGGTTTGGGAATGCATCACGCAACGATTTACGACGGAGGTGCCCGAAGGTAGTGGAATCACTGCATAAAAAGTTCAAAGAACAAACTTGCCCGAGTAAAAGGTAAGAAAATGGTAACTATTTGTTTTCTACCTACAGCGCCCGTCTGCTAACTGCACCGTCTGACAGGCTCAATAAATGACGAAACATCGGCCCCTGCGGCTCGTCGCTGCTCAGCAGCCGCCCAGTCGCACCAAAACCAGACAACCTTCTTTGAGTCATAAACGGTGCACACCTTTTTGGTGCTATAATTGTCAGAACCAGACTTGTACGTAATCCGTTACAAGTAACGAAATTACTTGTAATCCCTTACATTTATCGGTAATTTAGTAACGGAATAATTACATATTTTCTAGAGTAATTTTAAAGTAATTCCCTTACATTTTTACGTAACGGATTCCTTGTAATCCGTTACATTTTTTTCCGAACCAGCCCCCCCCCCCCCTTTCTAAAGAGAAGGTCGTTTTCATTTTGGTAAAGTTGAGCGCAGTGACACTCCAAAGGAGGCTTGGCACTTTTCAGTTCCGCAAAGCCTTTTTTTGCAACACCAAGCCCCTGAATCGTTTTTTTTAGACCCTAACAACAATGTAAAAAATCCGAATAAATATTTCTACAAAAAAAAAGGTGGGGGAAGTTATATCCGCTTTTTTTAGTGTCTGTTTTTTTCTTTGCGATCGAAGGCGGGGAGAGGAGGACACCAAGTGATTGTGTGCCTATTCGAGAAGCTCGAGGCGGTAAGTGCACAGACAAGAATTAACAATGTCCTTCTCGGTTATAGTGACTACGACCATTTTCGTAATGTCACAACAGGAGACAACGCTCCGTCTACCCTAAAATCCGCTAAAAGAGATGTGATAATATGTGAAGGTGTTATTGCCACAAGCATCCTCGTTGGTCGATGCACACTTATCATCTTCTTTTAGAAAACAGGATGTATTTTTTTCTGCTTCTTTCACCTTATTTGACCCTGTTTTAAAAGCTACTTACGTTTTTTGTAGTCCAACTTCTAGGGTTGGCCCACTTTATTCGGGAATTCCAGCCAGGTTATCTGCATCTCAGTTACCATTTTTGTGAGTCAGCCTTTTTGCGAGCACTTCAAAAATGATAATATAGTCTTCTTTTTTCTTCTTCCTGTTTTTACCCCAGCAGGACGCATCTTATTTCAAGCAGACAAATAAAACATAATGGTGGCTGACGTAGACTTAAGATTCTGGGCTTGAGGAAAGAGTGAAACTCATGAGTGGGGCCATAGCGTCGCTTAGTTCTCTGCCTTTCGCTGCCCGTGGCATCAGCGGACATCTATCTGAAGAATACCGGAGTAAACTGCAGTCAGTCCGTGCTCCGTGCGTTTTTGAACGGAACCAAGAAAGGTACACATGGAAAACGTGCGTTTACATTTCCTTGTTTTAACAAACGTTCCAATTAATCGTTGTCATAAGTGTCCTGTTTTTTTGTTTTTTTCTCGATTACTAATATTTAAGTATTGGAAACTTTTTCTTATTCACCAACGTCTCAACCGAGGCTCAACCTGTTCAGAACCAAAGGAAGAAGAATATCGAGCAAAACCTTATTTATTATCAGCTTCCTGTTACCAACTCTACTAAAAGTCTCGAATAGCAGGCAACGACTGCAACGACGAAGCTTTGCTCTATCTTCGAGCTAAATAGTACTTCCGTTGCTTCGCTGAAAAAGCTCAATGCAGAGCATGAAACATTCATGAGGCACAATATGGCACTCCCATCCAGTGCTTCAGTTCGAAGGGTATTCAGCGTAGCAGAGAACATATTGAGTCAGAAATAACGCAAAATGTCTGACGAGACTTTCGAGAGTCAGCTGTTGCTTAAAATACTCAAGGTCAATAAATGGAACACGTAGCAGCATTAAGAACTTAAATAACCTTCTTCCCTTTGTTTCTTAATTGAGGAAAATAATGTTGAAAGTAACGCCACGAAAGTAACGGATTACTTTTTGGGGTAACGGTCACTTACTTTCATGGGAGAGTAATTGTAATTGTAATAAATTACAATTTAGCCTCGAGTAATTGTAATTGTAATTCCTTACTATTTTTCAGTAACGTGTACAAGTCTGGTCAGAACATTATTTTCTTTTCACTCCCAATAAAACACATTAAATGGACACAAAACTAATCAAACCGATGGTTCGTCGAATAATTTCAGCTACATGTGGTGTGCTTTTGCCGTGACCGTGAAGCTACTGAGCTGCCATAAGGCGTCTGTGCCGTTGCCGCCATCTGTCGGTTTTTGTGCCAGTCGAAGGGTGCGCATATGCACACAAATGCCATAAATAGACAAAACCAGATTTTTTTTTTACTTTTTACTCAAGTAAGTTTGTTTTTTGAAATTTTTTTCTGCGATTCTTTCATTACCTTTAGGCGCCTCTGTAGTAAATAGTAGCGCGATGCATTCCGAAGCCAATTTATGCGGTGATTTGATAAGCTTCACCCAGATGCGGAACCTTACGATAGAGCAGTACTATTAGCAAGTGCTGGGAATAGTGCTGATTTTGCTCTTTGTTAATGATCCGACACTGGTGCACTGCTGTATCAGTGCTAAGTTAAGTTCAAGTCAGCACTGTTTTACTGTTAACTTAGCTCTGTGCCGTATATGTGAACTATCCTATATACACGTTTCTCAGAAAGTTGATAACTCTTGCATGTTTGCAGTGCACACAATTATAATGGAAGGGCTTTTGCTACTTTCGCCTAGTGATTGTGTGAGAGTGAAGAAAATTATAGTTTGTAGGAGTAAATTGCTAGAAATGTATATTGATTTCAATTTCAGCAATACAGGTATCCTACAGTTTTTGCCATGGGTTGTTTTGTTTGGTCTGACTTTTCAAAAGCTTGCAGTACGCTGTCAATTTTTCAGGCTTTGAACTTTTTTACATGCTTGATGACATTTTGTGGGACTGTCACTTACTCCTAAAGTTACCGAGACCATGAAACGATAGAAAATGAAACTAGCACAAAAGGGTAGATAGTTATAAACATGTTTGATGTGAACTGTTAAAAATAAGGGTGTACTTTGTTCTTTCTTTTTTTTTTAAGGGTTACTGCAACAAACTTTTAGCACTAATTTTATTGTCTAAATGTCAACCATGTTCTGCCCCCACCACGGAGACACGAATTTTTTGCTCAAAAAGACTGCAAAACATTATTTAAATAAACCAAAAATTGTCGCATCACACCGCATAAAAGCAGCACTGCTACACGGCAACATGGGGGCAGGCTGTGTGCGTCCCAGCCTTGTCTAACTTGGCTGAACCGGATTTATTTTTTCTCCTGTGCCTATTCAACGCCTGCGGAGAGCGGGGAGGGACAACTCGAATGGCCAGCTTGTGGTGCATTCACGCCATAGGGTGGCGGAGCTCACAGCCAAGCCAGCCCCCTGTAGCCTTGACTGAAGACGACACAAACGCGATGCATATCGGGAGATCTGCTGAGACATTAGTTTTAAATAAAGTTTTCGTGTATTTTTGAGCAAAAAATTGGTGTCTCCATGGCATGGTATGGCCAGAACGTGGTTGACATTACAATAAAATAGGCACTACAATTTCGTTGCAGTATCGCTTTAAAAACATTTTGCCCTTTTACCATATTTTCAATATAGGTAGTATTGGTATTGCTTTGAAGAAACTGTCTTCAATTCACTTTGAGAAAAGTCCACTCCCCGCCTGGTTTGCAAGGTTCATACGATGACGTCGGAAACATCTGTTCTGTTGATGGTCAGTACATTTTAACTTAAACGCTTGTGCTTTTTTGGTTACAGGTCCCTTCCAGCACTATGCAGGGAAGAGAATGGCCAACAGAGGACTGATTGCAGGAAGAGTAATTGCATCTGCCGCTACCACGGATAATGAGCAAGCTGCGACATCTCAGAAGGAGCAGTCAGGGTGTTACGAGCAAGCTGCGACGTCCAAGAAGGAGCAGTCCGGGTGTTTAACATAAATAAGTTGAGGTGAAAAAATCTGACTATCATATTATGTCTTATCAAATTCTGTAAAGCTTGAAATAATTTATTTCAATATTTTAGGACTGATTAAGGAAAACCTGTGAACTTATGGTATGGCTCTATCAGGGTGCAGCGTATCTCATTGCCGCCTACCGGATTTTCTACATCCAGTATGCGAAGAAGGCACATAAGATGCTGACTTTCATTGAGCATGGTTTTGGGGACTGCTACATGAAGCCGCGGGTGAAGGTACTGGAATTGGTCAATTTCTACGGAGTGATCAAGGTTTGTGTACCACAGCTAGCTTAGCGTACCCTACACTGTAATAAATACCCCTGTCAGACGGGCATTTAAATGGCCTTCAGAATGAACTCCTTCAAAGAATTGATGAATCAGCTCACGATCTCGGCTCTGCCTGTGCCCTTCAGTGTTCGCATGTTCGCAGATATTTTAAGGAGTTTGCTCTGAAGGCCATTTAAATGACCGTCTGACAGGGTATAAGCCAGTTTGTGCCCAAGGCAACATGAGCTCCTGCCACGACGTGTGCAAGAAATGTACATAATGTGTGAAATAAATTTATTTCGTGCATGATGCTACCTGTTTATGCCTTTCCCTTCACACTTCCTGACTTTGAAGAAACCCCTTAAAGGCAGCAAGAAAATACTTTCAGAAATCACTGTTAAAACTTCTAGGTGGATGCGAAGGAATACTCGCGTAGGTACACATAACTCCCAGGAGGATGTGAAAGAAGACTCCCGTGGGCCCACGTAGTAACTCCCAAATGGATGTGAAAGAATAGTCCCATAAATGCACGTAAAAACTCCCATATGGATGTGAAAGAATGGTCCCACAAGTGCACCTAAAAACTCCCATATGAATGTGAAAAAATAGTCTCATAAATGCACGTAAAAACTCCCAAATGGATGTGAAAGAATACTCCCATAAATGCACGTAAAAATTCCCATATGGATGTGAAAGAATAGTACCACAAGTGCACATAAAAACTCCCATATGGATGTGAAAAAATAGTCCCATAAATGCACGCAAAAACTCCCAAATGGATGTGAAAAAATAGTCCAATAAATGCACGTAAAAACTCCCATATGGATGTGAAAGAATACTACCGTGGGTCCACGTAAGGACTCCCAGGTGGATGTAAAGGAATATTCCCGTGAGTCCACGTAAAAACTCCCATAAGGATGTGAAAGAATGCTCCCATGGGTCCACCTAGGAACACTTTGATGGAAGTAAATAAATACTCTTATTGATCCACGAACAGACTCCCGTACTGATGGGAGTTCTGTACTTATCCCCTTGCCTCCCCCCAAAAACTCTGGCCTGCATGGGAGTCAACTCCGAACTCCCAACCCGCAGAGTATAAAAAACTCCCAGATGGGAATGCGCTAGAGGACAAGCGTTATACTCCCATCTGGGTATATTTTCGTTTAGTGTGTACTCCGTTCCCCGTTAAGCTGAGACTAGAAGCTCCGCCTTCAGCGCGAGCTCGCTGGCTTCCTCAGTCGCTTTGGCTGCGCGTGCCTGTGCGTTCACACTTGTGCTATTAAGGGCAGAAAGCTCGCGCTGAAGGCGGAAGTTCTAGTCTCAGCTTAAAGGGTAACTGCAAAGTAAAAAATAGTGTATTTTTAAACAGCCTAATTAGGACAAGCATGTCACAAAACAATTTTTCCGCCAAAAACAAAATTTTTTACAGCAATATTTATTGCGCAGGACTGATTTTAGTTTGCGGCTATTTCACCCGTTTTGAATCGCGCGCCACAAAGTTCCTATTACACGTCACAGAGTCGCTGTTATACGTCACGGAGTGACGTATACCAGCCACTCCGCAGGCGTCGAAAGAGCGGGAGTTTCAAATGCGGAGAGGTTGGGACTCCGACTAAATTACGTTCTGTGGCGTAAATATTGCTAGAAAAAATTTGTTTTTTCGCGGAAGATTTGTTTTGTGACATGCTTGTCCCAATTAGGCTGTTTAAAAAAACACTTTTTTTCTTTGCAGTTACCCTTTAAGGGTGAACGCAGTATAAGACCAGTAGCCTGTTTAAAGTCCACGAACATTACAACCCGTTAAAGTTTCATGACCCCCTTAAGTAAGCACCTGATTGCTCTAATGGCGCAAAGAAAAGCGATCAAGCCTGTTGGCCCCTCACTGGAATTGAATGTGTGCATTAGATTAAATTTAATGCATAGTTATTATTATGGGACGAAACGACCACAACTTGTTGTAAAGATGTTCTATCAAATGGCATTCACTGTACTAACATCAACCTAAAATATTTTAATCAATGAAACTCCCCTTTTTATACAGTAGTTTTATGTATTATAACTTCAGTTCAACTACTTCTCTCGTAAGTACTACATTTTGCTTGGTAAAATTACTCAATCTAGAGATTAGGTTTGCAGTGGGCAAGAGCTTCTGCTCACATCTAACAGAAACATCCTTAACTAACTTTACTACCTAGCGATGAACCTGCAAAGTGCGCAATAGGCATCATAAAAAAAACATAGCGAATCGCTTTGCAACATATTTGCACGGGAAACGTGTAGCGTGTGACTTTTCGGCGCTCTTGATTGTTTAGTTTAGCGTCTGGCTTAACGTGTGGCACGTACACTCGATAGAAATTCCTGGAATAGAAATACCGGCTCTAACCCGGGTTAAAAGAAACGTGCGACAGGTTTTTCAGTTGCTATCTGCCGGATGCAGAGCGGATGCCCTACAGTGCTTTTCAACGAAACGTCACCTCAACTTACTTCCATGTACCTGTTTGCACCAATCGGTGAAAGTGAGCCCACAGTAGAGGAGTGGCGTCTAAACACATATTCCATGCAGGCTAACATTTCTCCGTGGCTCGGCAGTCGCGGATCTTTTTTTCAAGAAAGCATACGTTTGCAACGCCGTGTCCTACCCAGCAATTCTCTTCTGGCCGCAGGCGTCCTTCTCCACGGAATCAATAGCGTAACGGATCCACCGCAGCTGCGTGACCTTCCTCTGAAGATTGTCGATGTAGCGGACGCGGTGCAGCAACCTCTTCTTAAAGAGGGGGGGGGGGGGCAACGATTTCCGGACTTCGGTCAAACATTTGTGGAAGTTACCCTCTGACACTTCTAAAGTATCATGAACAGAAACCCGATTTCGCCTGCGTAACCTAGTTCTTGTGTAAGAAAAAAGATAAATATTGAAATTTTTTCCACCCCTCAACTCACTCCAAGTCTTCAGGGTCACACCTTGTGCCCTATGTTGCGCTTTTTGGACTCCCACGGAGACTAGGGAGAAGGAAGTGACTTCAACAATACAGCAAACGGAGATTGGATGTTTATTGGTGAGAGGCGCTGATGACCACTTCCGCAGAAGAAAAAAAAAGTGAGCTTTGTTTTCTTCTGCGGAAATCGGTCATCAGCGACTCTCACCAATCAACATCCAATCTGAGTTTGCTGCGTTGTTGACGTTACTTTCACTCCCTAGTCGCCGTGGGAGTCCAAAAAGCGCGACATAGCACGCCTGGTCCCCCTCCTAGTGACGTAATAGTCTATTTCCATGAATCCTTGCGCGCAACACTGCGCGCGTTGCACTCTAAAACTAGTTGACCGGGGGAGAGCGGCATGGTTTCGGCTTCGATCGACACGTCGAGAAGATATCATACACAGAGCGTGGATTATGCGGAGCGCAAGTTCGTCTGCTTCTTTTGCAGGGGTTGAGGTGACGTCAGAGCACCGAGCTCTGATTGGTTCTGAAAGAAGGATAGTGGGTAAACCACTGGAGTTATTATACTCTATGGGTAGACCTCAAGGCATCTTGCTTTAAGGTCTACCCACTATCCTTCAATCAGAGCCAATCAGAGTTGAGCGTCGTTCTGACGTCACCACAACTCCTGAGCAACAAGCAGACGAGTTGCGCTCCGCATAAACAGCCGTTATTTTATGTTGACTGGTCCCGAGCGCATCGTTTTGGGTCTCTAAACTAATCTAAATGGCCAGACCTCAAAGCTTCAGCACAAGCCCGAACCAAAGCTTGTCTTGACACATGCTTGTTTGTGTTTGTACTCGAGCCTTCCTGTTAGCGTTTTCAGGTACGTGGACAGGCCAGTGCTAGGAATCTCGACGCTGCGAAGCTCAGGAATCTTGCTTGTGAACGAGTCAACACGCTGTAAAAATAACCAATTAGTTCGCATACACCGAGCTCGCAACTTTACATTAGTGTTGCTGGTCAGCAAGTTTGTTACTTGTTTTATGCGTTCATTGACAAAATTACCATTTTTCAGTTACTGTTTTTGTATACTCTGTTTCACCTTATGATGTACCGCAGGAAAAGCTACAAGCGCGAGGCTTCTTGCTCTAAGGCACATCTTGGCACGGCACAAGCTCTCTACGTGCACTTAGGAGTGCATCGCTGCCACCTATTCTATGACGTCATCGCGACCTTCTAACTCCCTTCGTCTGCGCTACCGGTAACAACATATAGGTGGAAACGGATGTATAGCGTAAGCTTACACTGGCCGAGGTTGAGCAGTTTCGCGCGGCTCCTGGAGAGCCGTGCACCGCATGCGCGAGGAGCAGTGACGGAACGGGCAGTAACGTATGGCGCTTAGGTCAGTCCCCGATGCACGCGCCGCGCGCACGCACCTGCTCGAGATCATAGCTCGCGCTGTCCGGTTGTTCTGGGCGGCAGCTCGGTTGCTTCATACATAACAACATGGCGCACAGCTGGCCAAACCAACGACGGGCATCTGGCACGCCCCAGCGGAGGACTGAGGATTAATTTGGACCACCTGGGGATCCTTTGACGTGCAACCGAAAGCTCGGTTAAACGGCGCCTCCTCCGCAATAAGAAGAGCGGAGAAGCTTAACTCATCGGATCCCGAAGTAGTCACATAATGCGTATACCGTGTGTGTGTCATTGAAGCAGCAGTAAGCATGATAATCAAGCTAACCCTAGACAACCTAGAAAGTTAAGAATAACCAGCTGAACCTAAGCTTACGCTACGTATATCCTGGCATAGCCGAGCTAAGCCACTGCAAATTGTTTTTAATACGCCCGAGTACGCAACGTAAAACTAGGAGACGCCGTTGAAACGATAAAATCGAACACTTCTTTTCCTTTTATAGCCGTACTAACCCGCAGCTCTGCACAAAGTGAGGTCCCACATGCTTCCATTCAACTAATTCAATATCGCATGAAGTTATCCTGCAATCATACAGGTACATTCACACATACAAACTGTTTTGAAGAAATCAACAGTCGAGCACTTGCATGAAGAATGTCGCACAGTTTGGCGGACAGCACGTATACGCCGGAAACACCTATTCGGTGCGCCAAATGAACAAAAAAATTCCAAGCGCATTTGGCGGTTGCTAAAGGGCAATAAGATTTGTTATATCTTTGCTTTCTTCCAGACTTAGTATGCCGAGATAATTTCAGAACCATCGTTTTGACACAGATTTTGGGCGTCGGTAAAGGCTCGTTTAAAAGGCTTCGCGAGGAGTGTGGGACGTTTGCTAGGGACTCCGTCATACCTAGCCGATCCAGGCGTTTGCGAAAACGGAATCTCCAATCGGCATAACATTTTAGTGGGAGATATTTGATGACTCATAGAGGACTTCATGGTAACTTTTGTGCAGTAGTGAGTGCGAATTTATGGCGTTTCCTTAGGCGGTCGTGAAACGATTTTCCTACTTCTTCCTCCTTAGCTTTAATCCTCAACTCAAATGCGAATTGTGAAATCACGTGGTCGTGACATTCCTTCGGCACCGGTGCGATGACTCCTAGCTTCCACCGTGCTTTTTATGCACACCATAGAACTTGTCATTCCCCAGTGACGATAAGTTCTGTCAGGGCACTCATTGGCCACGAACGCGAATCCAAATATTCGTCGACGGATTGATTGTTGACGAGCGCATACGTCCGAGTGACGCAGTTCTCGTGTCCAATGCGTGAGCTGGGCTCTGCTGACGTCAGTTTGGCGCCGGTGACGCGCCTTTGGAACCGCGGATGTATCATAGTGAAAAGGCGGAGAGCTTTCGAAGGCAAGAAGGTACAAAATAGTCCGCTATATTTTCAAATGTTCGTACCGAAAAGCTGGCTTTTGACTTTCTAGCCTCTTTCTTTTGGCCAACTAAACGATATGCGATTAGTAAAGTCCCAATTTAAAATCATTCATCCCAACCCAAAATTCGTTTCATGGGCCCTTTAAAGGTTCATGCACCAACGTTAGGCTCAACTGTGAGTATCCTGTGAGGATGCGGCTTGTTGCTTTTTTCAGTGAAGATACACGAAGCGGACGTTTAGCAAACAAAATACGTGTAGTGCTCAAAGTGACGAAATTTGAATTGTGGTTAACTGGTACTAGAGAGGATTATTGAAAGTGAGCTCAAAGATGCAATCGCCGGGTGAGGGGACTAAGTCACGTCTTATTACGTTTGCATACGCAGGCACAATATCCGGCATGTCGGGAACCAAGAAAAGTGCCCCGGTCTGCCTTCTATATCGCTCGAGAATGCTTAAAGTATTGTACATTCGTGGGAAGTCGGACAATCGAAAACACAAGCAGCGCATTCGGTCACGGCGTGGTAGCATGAATTAAAGCTCTTCAATTGAGACCGAAACTGAGTCACCAACTAGTTCCCAGAGTGCACTGCGTGGCATTTCGCCGCGATGGGACGCTTCAAGTTTTGGAAGAAGTCTATTCGGGGTGCCGTGTAAGTTCCGTGTGATCTCTCGGAGGACGCTTCCTCCCCTCTCTCTGCTGACATTAGTGGGCGTTATGCTGCAGCTTAGAGCCGAGCAAGGTCACATAAGCTTTTCGGCGTAGTTTCTTCGGCTGCCACTCGCGGCTGCAGGTGAGGGAAAAAGCTCCACTTTTGCTTTGCGATTATGTAGCGGAATCATTACATTTTTTTAATGAACGAGATGTTTTCTCTCTCCCCGGGACACGATAAACAACGTAAAAATGACGAGATGCAAAATATTTTAATATTAAAATCGTTTCATCCCCCTCCTCCCTTTAAAACTGTAAGCCGGTGGATTGTGTCTGGTGAACGTGGTCCTAAATATTTTTACATTTGTAAAACCTAAGACGGAGGCTACAAAGAGGGGACAAACACAAGACGTCTGAAACACAGCTACGAAATTTTATTCAGGACACGTCATCACCACACCGCCCTCCAATTGCACACTACCCTATGCTTCGCTACAGTTCACACAAGACTACAAAGCTTGTCATAGGGTTCACAGGGAACAAAAGACCACGCCCTGAATATATATACGCCCACCTTTCCTCTAGTTCAGAACTACACAATAGCCAAGGTCACTTCCAACCATGAACGAAACCTACAAAGCGCTTGTAATCATGAAAAAAAAACTGTTGCAAATTACAACTGCAAAAGGTTTTTTTTTTTGCACCATCGATTGCTGGTTAATACAGTTTCCAACAGAAGTTATCCTAATTGTCTGCTTAGTCCTAAACCTTCATGTGCTGCGCTTCATGCTATTCATGTACAAGCGTGAACACGTATTTCTAAACGCCCCCTATCACCTTGGCTAATCGTACCTCGACAGGTGGATGATGAGCACCGCAGGCCATATCATCAAAGGGCAGGCAGACTTGCGATTCTATGCCGAAAATTCTAAAACAATTAACTTTTTTTAACCTTTTCTCGTGGGATTACCTCCAAACAGCAAGCCGCAGGAAGCTATGCGCCGAGAGACTGAGGGAGAAAAGGAGACGAGAGCGCGCGGTGACTTCAGAACGCCAAGCTCTGGTTGGAATGATTGGTGGGCAGATTTAAAGCTAGCTGCCTTTGTATTCATTTCACTCGTCGAAAGCATTAGAAAGCGGAATGCCGGCGTCCGGAGTATGGTTTTCCTATTTGAAGGCGTTTGACGAGTGCAGAAGACACAAATGCAGCCTTTGTCTTCGCTGCACTCGGCGAACGTATTAGAGCATGGAGCACCGGTGTCCGGCGTTTGGTCCTCGAACTCGAACGAGTTCGGCGAGTGTAGTAGAGACAAAGGCTGCTATCTTTAGCTCTTCGCACTAATCATTTCAACCAGAGCTCGGCATGCTGACGTCACCGCGCGCTTTTCTTCTCTTCCTCAGTTTCTCGGCGCATTCTGGTACACGCTCTGGATCCATCTGGATCCAGAGCCTCAGATCTGGATTGTGCTTCCAGCGCCCTCTGCAGGATGAAAACTGACCCCCACGTCGCGTGAGGAATCTTCCGGCTGGCGAGTAGGCTCCCCGTCCCGGTTACCAGCAAGGACTTGTTTTGAGACTCCCCCTTGAGGTGTTGCAGGTCAAGGTGGTGTGGTTGGAGGTGAGGAGAATTTTCGTGCACTAGTCAACCAACAGCAACCTGTGTGGCGCGAGCTAAACTCTGTAGCACGCGCTTGTATAGTGCACATACGCGTGCTTGTTTTGGGACAAGTTGTCTGTGGCGTTCCTAGTAGATTTTGACATAGAATGGAACTCATTTAAGTGCCTGGACCTTCGCGCTACGGACAACATGGACATAGCCTAGACCACAGCACTGCTTGCGCTCCACGCAATTTGGTTGGCTTCTACTCTCACGTGGAGTGTCACACTGACGCCAGGCGAACGTGGCACTACTTCACGCCGAGGCTCAGGTAGTTTCTCCCCGTCGCATGAGGGACGAGGTGCCCACAAGTTTAGAGTGGCGGGCAGCGGAATCCCGGCTGGTGGCATGGCGACTCCAAGATCGGCGCGTCCACCTGCGCTGGGGCAGATGCACGCTAAACTTTGTTTCGCCGCGTATCTGTCCTTTCTTCTTTTTTTTTTTTTTTGTGGGGTTTGGGGGGGGGAGCGGGGGTAGGTTGCGGAAATTGCCGCGATGCTCGCTGGTCAGGGAAAATCAGGACTCTGACCGCAATTGGGGTTCTCGCTCGTGCACTTCATGTTCACGTAACCTTTTATCCACCAAGCTACTGAATGACCCTGACCGTGTCACGTACAACATAAAAATAAACTTGTAAAAAATAATTAATGTCGTGACATGCTGAAAACGCGCTCGGTAAATAATCCACGTGATGTGGGTTCAATTCCCGTCTGACACAAATGCGTTCTTACTGAGATGGCCTCTTTCCCCTCCCTCAAAAAAGCATCAACATCGAGCATCGCGGCCACGCTTTACCTTTATCCTGGCTTCTCTAAACGCCGAACACATAGCCAAAGAAAATTTCACGTTAAAAAAAACAAAAAACAAAAAAAACTCTCAATTTTATTGCCGTCTTCCCAGTCCACCCAACTTCTTCCAAATGGCAGCAGCCACACTCGACCACTCTTAGATGACAAAACCCCCAGTACTGAATCTTCACTGCGGCGTACAAAAGGTACAAACTCGGATGGAACTCGTATTCAGCCGGTGAGAACAGGATTATCAGGCAAACGATAACGCAGCAATACTATCTAATCTCTGCCCCGCACTCGCCTCATGTGGGTTGCCTGCGCGGCGTGCAGAGTGTGCTGCTCAAGTTTCGTCTTGAGTGCCCAACGCAGAGGTTGGTTTTCGGAGGGAGCACTCAAAGAAGTTCTCCAAATTACCTAATAAAAAAAGCACTCTCTTTGTTTTTCAAATGCACGTTCCAAAAGTCTCGCGAAATCTAACAATCAGCAGACTTGAAAAAAAACAAGGACTAATTGTGTCCAACTGTTCTCCCAGCAAATATATTGAGCACAGTATGTTAATGGGATGGATGTTAGGCGAACGTTTTACGCTCGAGTGTAACGAACATGCGCTACTTGCAGGTCAAGGCAACACATCAGGCAATGCATAGCATACAATAGGAAGAAACACTGTCATAATTAGGAAATATTAATCTTAGCTAATGGGATTTATCAAGCATCTCAGCGGAAAATTAAACCCTGAACGTGAAAAGTTTTTTTTGTCCTTCATTTATTACGCTATAACTTGGTGCCACAAGAAGAAGGTGAAAGGGAGTGAAAGGTAAAGGACCAAGTCTACTCACGGGGCGGGCGGCCGCCACTGCTCACAATCGGCGATCCCGAATTACGAAGCGTAGCTCCTCATTACTCCCAACCTGCTCCGGCGTGACGTGGCGGATCATAACGCATAAACGGCTAGTGCAGCAGGCGTATACGTCACTACTTCTCACATCAGCTAATAAATAGCGTATCAGGAGCAACAATCCTCGTCCCATCGCGATGATTTAGTATACTTCTTTTCGGAATCCAAGAGCACTAAGCACTCAAGCAGCTACACGCACCCTCGGAAAAAAACACTAAAACATCAAATTAAAGTGTACGGCTCACACACTCCACTCTTGAATAAATAGAAAGTTGTCACGATGAAGCTTATAAACTCGGGGCGCACATTAGTTCGTCTTGACTGCAACATGTCTGAAACCACCCAAATATCCCCGCAACGAATCATAGCAAATTATATACCGCACAATAAAATGCAGCTACGGCTCATTGTTTGATCTCCGGTTTTATCAGAATTATCGATCCAAGTTGAAATTTTTGTTTTCGATTTAGTCGACAGTTTGATGTCTTGGTCATTTGGAGCAGTATGCATGTTTTGATCAGCATTGTATTAGGGCAAGCTCCTCAAAGGACATGACTCAAATTTTACACTTTTGACCTTTTCTCCTGGATGGAATCGTGGGCTCATCACATGACTGTTTATGAACATCTGCTTGATGACATCAGGTAAATTCAGTCCCTCGGGACGAGCTGACTACTTGGCATGCGAGAGAAGCAGATTCCAAATACACCAGAATTTAAAATAGCCGAACACAAAATAAGACCCTTGTGAATCGCGGTTTTGACTAAATTGATGCTCACTCAAAGTGCACCTGCGTTTCTTTCTTTTTTTAATATTTGATTACATCACAGTTTATTCACTGGCTGCGACCGCAGGTAGCTTAAATATTTGCAAAACGTTAAAAGGTCTCGATGCCCCCAGGGGTGAGACGAACGCTTTTCTGCCGGAAGCTCTTGCCGATTCCGGAAATAGATTTCATTCGCCATTCATCTGTTTTTGCTTACATCGTCTTCTCTTTCGCTTTTGGTTTGCTTCCACGTTTTTTTTTTTTTTTTTTTCTCGAAACCTTTTACACCAATTTTCTTTCCAATGAAATTTTGCTTTTGGAAGCTCGGTGGCGAAACACGGAAAATGATATAAAGCAATAAAGCACGGGTGCGGTCTTGTGCGACGTTTTACTTCCGGTGCCCTTACTTCCGGGTGAGGTAATCGAGGAGCCTTATCTGTGCGTTTGGGCTCGCTTGTTCGCATCTTCTTCTTCTTCTGTGCGTTTGGGCTCGCTTGTTCGCATCAGCATATAAATAAAGAAGGTATTTTGCAATATTTTCATCACTCCTTAATATTTATTTTGCCTTACGCTCGACAAAATGTACCGTTTGATTTTCCACATTAAACAGCAAAATGTCGCCCACGTTCTATCGGTAATTGCGATGAATCTACTTACTTTTTTTTCTCGACTTCGTGTTTTTCCGCTTATTTTCCCGCTAGTTCGCTTTGTTTTTAATCTACCTTGTAATAAACGGCTACAGACATTTTGTTAATTTTGTACTTTATTCACTAAGTAATTGTTTACATTCCTTCTACAACACAGCACGAGGATACGATACTCTCGTTGACATCACTGTAGCGTCTCCCTATGTGGCGGCCTAATCATTAGGCGAAAAAGCCAGAAGCAAATAAGCTTTTTGTTTTTCGGAGTTCTTAAAAGCGCATAGAGCATCCGTGTTGGGCCCTTGATTTGTAGTTAAAAAAAAAGCTTTGTTTTACTTGAAGTGCGATCATAGCAGAAGCTACAAGAGCGAGCGCATAAAGCCCCCTCATGTTTTAAAAGTAGACAGAGGTGCGTCGATGTACGAGGCACGTGCAACTTGCAGCCCTTCGGAAGATCATGACGGCACAGATCAGGAGTGATCTAGATTTCAGGCGTCGTGTTCTGCCCAGCAGTGGCGCGCAGAACGTGCCTCGAGCATTTCGACAACAACAAGTGGCGAAACTTTTCCCAGGATAGAGGTGCTTTACTAGCACACGGCGTCCAGCGCCCCCCCCCCGAAGCACTCGCGCTCCTGCAATCAAAAGTTTTTTTCTTTTTTAAGGTAAGATGTTGGTGCTTGCAGCATCAGCTTCGCTAGCACCCAAAACGAAACAAACTATGGCATTGTGAGAATGTATTCAACTTTATCGTCGTCGCCACAGATCTTCCTCATCAAACTCTGGGCATCTCCATCCGGTTGGTCGAGCGAACGTAAGCGCTCGCGATTTCGGACTTGCGGCTAGGCAACGGTGGCCAGAATTATATCCCATTCACACCGCCAGTATGAAGGTACCTTTAATATACACCCTTTGGAGTCAGCGCATCAGCCGGCGCTCTTGGGTCGCTAGCACGTGCCACGCGCGAGAGATAGTGAACTGATTCTCCGCTAACCATAAATGTCTCTTAGATAACGGAACCTTTATGATCGTGTGAATGGGGTCAACACTATTCACACGATCGTAAAGGTAACTTTAGCCAAGGCGAATAAGTTCGCGATCCTCTGCGCGTGACAAGTGCTGGGTACCTAAGAGAGCTGGCTGATTCGTCGATTGCAAAGGGACGTACGTTAAAGGTACCTATATGCTGGCCGTGTGAATGGGGTGCTGCTTCGCCTTATTTTCCACACAAAATTTACCCCTATCCTCATCAATGTATTGCTTTTTTGAATCTCGCAACTTTCACAATAAAGATTCCAGATAAATTCATTGCTAATATTTTATGCGGACTCGAAAATTAAAATTTTTCCTGCAAGTGCATAAATACCATGGCAACATGTACCCGCTCAGTTTTGCCCATTCTTAAACAAACCGCTTTTTCGCCTAATAAAAAAGAAAAACGTATTTTACAGTCTATAATACAAACGATGCGGACGCCGCCATCGGGCGGCGCGTCAAGGATCTCTACTCCCTGTTGTGTCTATGAATATTTAGCTGTACCGATATTTGAATATGTGGCATGCATTTAAGGGAACCCATTAAGACTGGGCCTGTAAATAGCCAATTCGAAATATCTCGTAACAAGTGGTTCTAACCGAGGGTATATGTTCTTGGAAATGTCATTCAATTACCATACTGGCAGAACCAGTAACCATTGTTTGTAAACCCATCGTTGCTATTGCGCAAGTATTGACTTAAGGTTCAAAATTTCAGCAGGCGAATATCGAATCACACCTTATTTTAAAAAAATGGTTTGCTGAGCATTTCAAGATTGAGAATTTTATTAAAGTGTCATTGACAGGGTATCTACACTCGCGGAGGCGTTCATTCGTACATAACATATGAGAGCCCATAACTACCCAAAACGCAATTCGGCGCTCAACCGGATTTTTTCTCCCGAAAACCACCGATCGAGAACTGGCCGGCTTACGTCGAGCTCACACAATCGTCCCAAAGTAATCAAAGTCGTGCCTCGTGGGTCATCTAAGGCAAACCTTCAATAGAAAACAATATAAATCCCATTTTTGTGACTTCCAAGAAGCTGCATAAATGTTGGTTGAAAACAAATGTTGCACAGCTCACAGGAAGCACATTTACCACGCTATTCTCATTATGGCGACGTACTGGGGATTGAACAACCCGATGGCGGCGCACGACGGACGAACCTTGCGATGGACGCGAGACTGCTACTTCCAAATGATCTTCCGCGTTACCGGCAAATTGATCTTCGGTGATCGGAACGGACTAAATGAGAAAAAAATCGCGCTACAAATGGTGCACGCAACGTCGTCGTTTAATTCGCAAAAGAAAAAAAAAACGCGTTTGGGTGTGGTTACGTGATTTCCGGCAAATCTCCCTCCTCTACATTTCTTCGTCCTCGGTCGACATCATCCATATGTCGCGATCATGAGCCTCCGTGCTCATGCTCCGGTTTCATCTTCAAGCAGTAGAGATTTTTTTTTTGCTTTATCGAAACTTTTACGTAACCCTGTAGCAAAAGATTGAGTAACCCTGTAGCAAAAGATCATTGAATTGCCTGGCGAAAAATAAAAACAAACATTTTTGGTGGTGTTAGGGCTCATTTAAAGGGCGCTTCAGTAGATCCTGGGAATACGGAATTTACAGATCACAAAATAGCTAGATCTACCGATAACTCAATATAAAAATAAATTAAGCTTCAATTGATCACGCCAACGCACCCGGGGAGCGCCTACCGTGCTGCACGTGCATTATGTGTTCTTTAAGATTTCTTATGCTTGGTTTCGTGGATCTTGGGGTGGTGTCCGATGCGTTACACGTACAACACAAACATGAATTCCTTGGGTTTTAGAGACAGTTCAAGCGAAGTTTAAAACTTTTCAGGACCCGTGACGTCGAGAGATCACATGTTTGAGCAACAAGTCGTGATCCGGGAGCCAAATGCTTGCGCCGAAAATCGCCTCATACCGTACGCTCCCGCGAGTTACATTTAGTTGAGCTGTTTGCTCTTCCGTCCGCCTCCTCATTGTGACAAGTAAAGACTTTGTGCTGCGAATCGCACAGTACGTGTTTCGATTCCCTCTCCGTCGCTTTGTAAATCGGGCGGGTTCAACTGAATTATGTTAAACTGGGACTAAATATAAATAATTATCATTAAGTATACCCTCTACATGCCTGATGTGCTTATGAACTGCCAGGTATGAAGACAATTTTACAGAAACAAATGTTGTTTTAGATTTTATTATACGTATTACCAATGGTAGTATATTTAAGTTTACTGTCCTTCTGGGCATTAGGGATCATCGCACAGTTCTTAACGAACTATCAGATTCTCAAGTCCGGGATTATGTAAACAATCGGAAAATTCAATGAAATTGTTTCTGTACCGAAAAGAGCAATTACGACACCATCAATGCTGAACTTGACTCATACTTTTCTACGTGTTTGAATCTATAGCAGTGATAGCGTAGCTTGCTGGTGTGCTTTCATAAACCAAATATTGGAACACGCAGAGATACGTATTCCTTTAAAGACAAGCAAAAAACGCATAAAACACAACCTGTGGTCTAATATAGAAACCCATAAATTGAGAGGAAAAGCAAGACCGGCCTTTAAAAGACTTCCGAAATGAGTCCAGAAAAACTGTGCTCAAATATATTGATAGTTTAATATTTAAAAAGCGCACCGACACACGGACGAGAAAGATAGACAGGGACGCAATGTGTGGAAGAGGTCGTGTACTCCGTGCCATTGTCGTGCGCGCGTCAGAATGTAGGGCAGACAGGCAGCTGCCTGAATGAACGTTTGAGGTAACATCGATACAACGTAAATACGGTCAAATCAAGGCATCTCGGAGTACACTGCACGGATCGTTGTTGTGCCTCAGTCTTCACTCGTTGTAACGTACTAATACAAAAACAGAGACAGGATTACGCAGGAGATACTTGAGTGCCGAGAATTTGGTGGCTTGGGACTCCAGTGTCTCAAACTCCCTCTGTGTCATTGACAGATACAGAATTACGGTTTCTCGACCAAAGGAGAGGAGTTCATGTTGCTGTCGATGAGCGATATAACAATATTTTAGCCCTTTAACAGTGTGTATTTGTGTTTTTTCGTTGGCTTGTTTTTGTTGACACCGGCTATATATACTACGTGACTATGGAAATAAAGTTCAGTTGTACGTAAGCGCTGTGTGTCTATCTATCTTCCTTGTGCATATCTTGTTGCGCTTTTTTAAATATTATAAATCAATAACTGGCCAAACTTTCCACCCTTGATAATGATATCATTAGACTTCTTAAAATGGAAACAAAGAAAATAAGAAACAGTTTTCTTAGGAATTTCATTAATCTTAAAATAAGTCCTAAAGTATTTTGGAAATTTTAATGCAAACATAAAGGAACACGTCTGTATAACTGCTTTGATGGTTGACGGTACCGCCGTGGTAACGGTTGAGACTGGAAAATAATGTTTTAGCTACAACTTTAGATTGGCGTTGAAGAAAAACTCTGCACATTTTACAATCCCAGTAACTTACATAACGTGTAATAAGGTAATGGCAAATATTGAAAAGGACTTGAATGGTATCGTAAAGTTACTGTAGTAGACTCGACGCTGCTGAGAAAACTGGACCTGGTAAATGTTACACAGCTTTCTTCCACAAGCGTCAGGAGGCAGTTGCGCCATATCTTATTCTTATATTCAGTGAATATTTTACAGGGGTGATTCCAACATATTTGAAAATTGCAAACACTATAACTGTTTTAAATCGGGGACTAAGTCTAAGGTTGAAGATTTCCGCCTTAGTTCATAAACATCGATTTCTTGAAATTTGTTTGAAAGCAATATTTACAGTAATCTCTTCTGCTTTCTGGATTTTATACACTTCTTTTCCCTTTTGCAGCATGGATTTCAAAGCGGGTATTCTTGCAATACGTAATTATTAGAATTTCGTCATCATATTTTCAGGACCTTAGATAAGAAGAAATATATCGACTGCGTTTCTTAGAGAGTCATAAAGCAATCGACACTATGCCACATCAGTTACGCTTGGACAAAGTGACCGTACGAAATTACTTGGAATGTTGAAAGCGGCGCGTCATTCTTAAGAGTATTTGATTATAATTTAAGAGGGTTACATCTGGAGTACCTCAAGGTAGAGTTTTAGGACTTTTGTTTTCCTTTTTTACATTAATGATATAAACCAAAATATAGTCTCATATTGAGCTATTTGTTTTATACCGGGAGATAAATTTACCAGACGACATTGACATCTTGCAAAGTAACCTAAGTGTTTCATCGAATTCGTTTAACCGGTGGAAAATGAGCTCAAATTTAAATAAATGCAATCATATGCGATTCTCAAGAAACCTATCGCATATTTCGCAAGGTTACGTAATTAATGGTGCGATATTGGTGAGTGTCTCTGAGCATTTTGAGGAGTATTTTTAAAATTGCCTTAAATTGATAATCTATATAGAAAGCTGATTAGATAATGCAAGAAAAATATTATATTTTAAACGCCGAAAGTTTAGCGGCGCGTCGATAAAATCTTCAAGAAGCACTGTATTTTTATTCGGTGAGGTTTATTTTGTTTTATGTTTGTGTCGTTGATCCGTGTCATGACTATCTTATAAATCAACCAGAAAAAATTCAGAATCAAACCTCGTGCTTACTTATAAATAGCCATGACCCTTAGGTGAGTATATCTGCATTGAATGTCGTGCTAGGGTGAGAAATGCATAAAACCAGAAGGAAAACAAAACTGACTCGAATATTCTCATTGCTTTATTTTACAGCTATACTAGAATTGATAAAACAGTCTACCCTTTGGAAACCTCTTACGTCTCTTCTGGTTGCGATAATCAATTTTTTATTGGGGCGTCCAGAGAATGAAACAACCTACCCGAGCAGATTGTGTGCATTGACAGGAATCTCGTTTTATTTTTGTGCTTTTTCTGAACAGATAGGATACAAAAATGCCTACTGGCGATGTAGGTATAATTTAAATAAATTAATAAGTAAATATAGGCCTTATATTGGTTTTCCCTGCGTGTAACGGCTCTTCTTTACACTTGAGTGTAAGGTTTTTCGCATGAAATACAGGCCTTAAATACATCGTAATAATATGTTAGCTTAAGCTCCTCTTGAATCATCCTCGCGTGTATGGTAATTCTGAGAAGCGTTTCAAACGGGAATTAGGAAGTGACGAATTAAAGGACCGCTAAAGACAGTAGAGCCTCGGCAAAATCTATTAGGCGGGTAAGACTAAAATCAGTGTGACAAACATCAAAACGTCGAAAAGTCAAAACCACGAAATATTGAAACTCCGAAAAATCAAAAAGCCGCAATCTCGAAACGTTCAAAAGTAAAACGCCGAAGAGTGAAGAGCTTATACAAGCCTGATCGCCAGTTTTTGGGCGACCAGACTTGCATCAGCTTAGTTTGCATGCTTTTGTTGTATTTTTTATAATCTGATTTTTTTTTATAAAACTCAGATAATAGTTTTATTATAGCGAAACACTTCTTTGCCATCACATATTAGCCGCCTCGGTGGCTCCGAGGCGAGAGCGCTGGCCTGTGGATCCCCATGTGGCGGGTTTGAATCCCGGCCGAGGTGCCCGCAATCTGACTGAGGCTTATTGCGGAGAAGGCGCCGTGTAACCGAGCTTTCGGTTGCACGTCAAAAGATCCCCAGGTGGTCCAAATTAATCCTCAGTCCTCCGCTGGGGCATGCCAGATGCCCGTCGTTGGTTTGGCACGTAAAACCCCCAAATTTGATTTGCCATCACATATTCGTGTGTGTCATGCACAACCCATTGTAGCGCCACAAGGCTTTTAGCGCGTAATATAGCAACACACTGTAGGTCAAAGGGATGTAAAATTTTATTTTTACTACATCCAGTAAACATCAGCCAGACAAGCGAGTTCTGGTGGGCCAGAAAGAAAGCAGCGCTGCACAGTGCATACGCAAGAATGGCCGAGCAGTGCGCAACAGGAGTTCCTTTGGTGGGGTACGAAAAGAATGGACGAGGCCGCGGTTGTCGTAAGTTCCCAAAAAGGAAAAAATCGTATCTGCAATTTTGATGGCTACGTGCATGTGCTTGACAAACACATGGGTACAAGGTACTCCTGGAGAAATGAAAAACGGTATGAGTGCAACGCCGGACAGATTACCGACCATTCCGCAGATGACATTCACAAAATTGTTTCGAACCCGATACCCCGTTGAAGTTATGCCCAGGATGTATGCAGGGTTACGTTTCTTCGTGTGCGAGAAGAGATACATACCGGCTCAAACGCAATGGTCAGGCGAGGCTCCCGTGTAGATTGCACAACAAGTCACGATTGAGTTTAGCAGCGTCTTCGAGGCAGCACGTTCACCCTAAGCAACGAAGCATTGCGCCAGCGTGTGAGACGGAAGAGAAAAGCGGACTACACACGCGAGCTTGCACAGCAGCTCAACATCGAATGCGAGTTTAGGTCCTAGATGGACCGGAAAACACGCGTTGCAAGGGCACATGCGGCGATAAAGCACGTCTCCAATATTTTTTTTTTTTACGGCCTATAACCTGAAGCAACTGAACGACACTATAATCAGGTTGATGAATATTAATACCGTGTTGCCCCTGTTCGACTTGATGTACACAATTCATAATTTTGTTCATGCTCGCGTGCATCCTCTCATCCATTGCCTCGTGACGAGACGAACACGAGTGGCGTACGAGGTTCGCACCGAAGAAGTGCTTCATTCCGCTGCAGACCTTGGACTTGCACTAAATTTAAGGATTGCGAGCACGGACTTTGAATTGGCAGCGGTCAACTCAGTTCGGTCACTTTTCCCGTTGTTGAACGTGCATGGATGAATGATCCACCTGTGCCAGTCAATATGTAGGAGAATACAGAAGTTAGGATTGAAAGCGCTCTACAAAGGCGATGCGGATGATTTCGCGATTAAGGTGAGGCAGGTTGACGCTCTTTCCTTTTTGCCAATTGAAAAAGGGCGAGAGGCGTACGCTGGCCTGAAACCCCTCTTCTCACAAAGGACACCTCCGCTAGACAATAAATAATAAAAGGGACCTGGGCTGTTTGCGAGGAATTGCATACAATATGTCGGTTTGAACTGCAGTAAACATGTAATTCCTATCCTATATGACAAAAACCAAAAACAAAAACCTGTCCTCTTCCTTCAAGAGAACACCCCGAAGGGGGTGAGGGTGGGGTGGGAGGGGGGGGGTTGGGGGGGGGGGGCGTATTGGTTATAAACGTCATTTGTTTTATAATTTTCAATCTTTGGAGCTGTGAGGTTCGGTCATTTGAATTTTCGGCTTTTCTCATCTTTTGGCATTTTAATTTTTCACGGTTTTGTTATTTCGGTTTTTGAATTTTTAGGTGTTCCAATTCACGGCGTTTCAATAATTCAGCGGTTTATTTTCGGCACTTATGCCTTCCAATCAGAATCTGTGCAGCACTCGTAGGATATGATAGATTTTTCCAGTTAATTGGATCAGCTTACACTTAGTTTTATTTAACGGCATCGCCCACTATATGCCCAGTTAGGTCAAATTTTGTTAAGTCATCTTGAATTTGAATGTTATCACGCACACATGTTAGCCTATTATACTCGACGCAGTCATCTGCAAAGAGACGTAAATTAGAGGAAATTGCGACAGGAAGGTCGTAACAAGGTACTTATATGGGGAAGGGCGCCACGAGAGCGCACGACACGAGAGCGCCGACGGGAGAGCGCGCGACAGGAAAGCGCCGCGACATGAGAGCGCAAGACAGCAGAGCGGAGCGACATCAGAGCGCACGACCGGAGAGTGCCGCAACACGAGAGCGCGTGCCATTAGAGCGCGCGATACGAGAGCGCATGTGCGCACCTTTGGAATGATCGATATCGGATACAGTCTTCAAACATGTTTTTTTTTCGGATAGCGCAGTTTTTTGCACGTAAGTTAGTTGCCCAATATATTGTAAATTATATAAAACATACTGGGCGTTTTTTTTTCTTTTATCAAAACGATATTTGTTTAAAGTAGGGCTTTGTGCTGTGTGGATGTTGTTTCTATATGTTCTGTTCAAGGTTGGTGGATATCGGAGGTACCAATATACGGTAAAATATCTTGGGCAATGAACTAAAAGTCTCTATTTACCCCTTTAATCTATGGCTGTATGGTTCATGTTGCAATTGCAAGTACAGCCGTCTAATAGCATGGTTGGTAAGGGGTTCTGGAAGAAATGTCACCGGAAAAAATGCCCCCGAAAAAAAATGCTTCGGAAAAAAGGTCCCCAGGTGCAAAGTAGGAACAAATGTCACCAAAGGGTTCTGTATCGCTGGTTTCGCTGATCCGCATGGCCCTCGGGAGGTCTGACCGTTTTCCGGTCCAAGTGACCTGACCCACTTGGAGGTAGAAAGGAAGGCTAAAAGCACTCTGAACGTGAAACCGGAGGTTTGGAGGCATGGTTCGTCACAGCCTTCCAGCTATCGACGCCTTGCGCTCCGAGGTATTGACCGTGACCATGAAGATGTCATAGGACCGAGTCGGTGCTCCCCCCAAGAAGAGGTGCAAGTCGACACTCGTCGAAATGCAACGCCGTCTTGCAACGCCGCAACGCTGTGAGAAATAAAGTTTTATAGCACATCCAGCCAGAATGCGATTTTTAGTGTTGGGAGAAACCTGATAGGTACGCGTGTACCATTTTCAAATAGGTACATAGCTGGGGAATCATACATTTACTTTTATCTTAAAAAACACTAAAATGAAAAAAAAAAAGGTTTGAGAAGCTGCGAACCTGCCAACCTTTTGGAGTCGTTAACAGGAATCCACTCCTTATCTTGCATTCTTAAGCCCGGTTCACACATCTGCGTTCCTTGCGACAGAAATGACAGAAAGGACACGAACGACAGGACACCGGGACAATTGTGTCGCATTACAGAGCGTGACAGATAATGCAAGGAGCAGCCTTGTTAAAGGAGCACTTACACCTAAAACATAATTATTATTTTTTGTCCCAAACCATTCAAAGTGACGCTTAGATATCAACCCGATCATTTCCAAGGCGCGCACATACGCTCTCGTGACGCGTGCTCTAATGGCACGCGCTCTCCTGTCGCGGCGCACTCCGGTCGTGCTCTCTGGTGACGCGGCGCTCTGCTGTCGTGCGCTCTCGTGTCGAGGCCACGGTCGAGGCGCTCTCCTGTCGCGCGCTCTACCGTCGGCGCTCTCGTATCGTGCGCTTTCGTGTCGCACAGTCCTTATATGGGCTAAAGTCACTGGATCCTGGGAAAGTAACGCCAAGCTCCCTGTGTGGTCGCCATCTTGGTCCGCGAAATGAGCAATTTCTCCTTGACCCCTCCGTTCTTGGTGAGCCGATCTAGATTCGCTGGTGACGGGTAGTTTATGGAGTCGTTTTTTTTTTTGTATACCGAGATTTTGCTAACCACACACCGGCGAAACAAGCGCACACCTTCGTTCCACGACCAGATGCTGTGGCGGTGCTTGGAGGCACTGAAAAATAAGTTTACTGTCTTGAAATACGCAAGAAGAACAATATAATTCTAAGAGATTCACTGGAGATGGGCATGATTAATAAGTTGATCGCATACAAAGTGCCAAAGACTCTTAAATTGGCGAGGAAACGCTTCCAGTACGATGATGCTCCATGGTGATCTTGGCGCGACTGGTTTAGAACGACCCCCTGGAAGCTTCGAAGATTCAAATGGACCAAGATAGCGATTTCCATGGCAACGTAGACCGATTAGCCAATCGCCTTGCGAGGTTCGGGTCGTCTGTATGTTAGTATCCGTTCGTGTCCGGCTAGCAGGTAGCGAAGGCAATGGCGCTACTTTCCCAGGATCCAGTGACTTTAATATGGGCCAGTTGGTACATATCTACGGTGGAAAAGCACTGAAAAATACACGGACAGAAAGAAAGACTAGACAGGAAGCTAGGCTAGGCAAGAAGGTCGTGTATGAAGATTAAAATATATAGTCGTCCCAAAACGGACCCCTGAGGAACACCAGGCGCGACTTTGTTAAGGCAGATTCGTTACCATTAGTAACTGAGTACTGCAAGCGGAAATAGAGGAAGAGAGACGTATCGATGAAAATGTCAGTGGGTCAGGACGAATAAATGCAAATTTAGAGTAGTCGATGATGAGGAGCAGGATTGAGAGTTTTACGCAAATTCAGGAAAACGGCGTCCATCTGAGCGTGACAATGTCTTGCATGAATGAAGTCAAAGAGCTCCGTATAGCAGGAGAGTCCCTCTCTAAATCCATGATGCTGTATCGAGAAAAATATATTTGTTAATTGTTAGATGAGTCATAATTGGAGAGTAGAGTAAATGGACTTATTTCATTTCTTAGATTCTTCGAGCAGTTCTTAGAGATCTCGCAAGATACATTTATTTCCTAATAATAATTTAATTAGACTTTCGGAAAAATTGGATATTTCTCAAAATATTATCGCAATCGCTTCTATTTCGTTTTCCCTTAATTTTTAAGGGAAAACGCCTAGTTGCAACAACACTATGTAGGACAAGAGGCTCTGAAGACAAGTAGCATTTAGTTGTATTTTTAGTGCACGATGACAAGGACATGCTATAGATCGCGAGAAAACGAAGAGAACGAAGAGAATGATCTAAACAAGATGCTTGACCGAATACCGAACGACATTACGCACATCGAACGCCTCAACGGATCGCAATGTTTCTACCAGTGTTGTACATAACCTTTGAGTCGCCTAACGTTATTTCACAAATGCCAGCTATTATCTATTCGTTTGTATGAGTCTCGTAAAACACATACTGAATCTTAGCACTCATTTTGTGGGCATTAAACAATAGGTTACGCAACAATCGCTTACCCTACGCTACGAGCAGGACGATGAATACCCAGAAATACATGTCACATTGGGAATTGTTTTACCTCTATTTTTTTGTTGCTGTTATAGATGCAAATTTTTTAAATCTATATACAGTACTGACAGAGGAGACATGTCGCGCCTCTCGCTCTTTTAAGGATATATAGTTATTGCCATGGTCATAAAGCGAGATTTCACGAGGTAACACCGGACGAATAAACAGGAGTTCTGCGTCAGAGGTCTGGAAAAGCGGCAGACTCATAACGTTTATTCATTTTTTTGAAAGGTTACGTTTACGTTTTGGAAATATCTATGCGTGTTCACAAGGGAGTCCTTATATTCTGTTAGAAAGGTCATTCTTTATTAGCGTCCGGTCTCCCGACCATTAAACATCATGGCTTTCGCTATCATAGTGTTTATGACGCGGAGCGCGTTATTATTTTCCTCCGTTTCCGGATCCAAAGTCCTCTCCGGCGGCGCTTCACCCGACCATAAACAGCACCTTTTGGTTTCCTACGCTTCCATAATCCCGTGGCGACAATTACTTTGATCACGAAGAAATGAAAGATTCAAATGTGCAGAAAGACCTGCAATGCAATGTTAGACGGCCGCTCGGTAGGTGAGCGGCGCACAATGGTGAATAGACTGACAACGTGACCAGAATAGCTCTCAATCCAGCTTGTGGAGGCTTCTATATGTTACCATGTTGAGAATGTGACATAGGTTATAATATTTTAGTTGATTGTAGTCGATTGTGATAGCGTTGATGGTTTTATGAACAATCTGCTCACTTTGTCGAGCGAGCCTTAACGTAATTGTAGGCCGAACTGTTACTTAGATCATATTGTTGAGTTGGTGCTGTATTGCCTTATCGGTGATATTATTGTCATACATGATTTGATGTATTGTACAGTGGCATCTATAGTAGTCTAGAATTGTGTAAATTTAACTCTATGCTCATGTTTTCTAAACAATCGATCTTGCTGTTTTTTTGTTTTTTTACTTTGTGTGCTACAGCTGCGCTGTAACTGGTTTTGATCATATTTACGCGTCTGATTGAAGAGCGTGCATTTCGTAATATCGGTGTTTTGTATGTTTTTGTAACCATTACTCCTGTAACAACCCGATTCCGGGTGAACAGTAATATTAAATAATAAATAATTAAATATTTTCAAACCCTTCTTTGTGACTCCGAGTCAAAGCGCCAGCCTGCAGATCCCCAGTTGGCGAACTCGAAATCCTGCCGAAGTGCACGCAATATAACGGAAGTCTTCTACGGAAAAAAAAAGACAAAAATCTAGTTGCGCATAAAAAAAAATAATAAAAAAAAAGCACGGTGGCTCAAATTTAATCTTATCCCTCTGCTGGGACGTGCCAGATTCCCTTCGTTGGATTTAATTTAACATTTATAAATTTAAAATAAATTTAAATCTCTACCAGACTTCCTTGACCATTTTTATTGTGAAAATGATTATAGACAAAAATCACATATAAAACAAAGGAGTCGGAAAATAACCGTGTTTTATCTATCGATCAGCTGAATAAATTTGTCTAATTTTTTTCAAGCTGAATATAATATGACAGTTAAGAGGCTCTTTAAAATGACGTAGATATGCCTCATAGATATGTTGGTCTAATGGGAAACTTCTTTAAAATGACGGAAACATATAACTGCTTTCTGTCTCAAAAAAAAAAAAAAAAAACTCCAAAATTGGGAAACGCAGCTATACCAGACGCGTGGTATAGTTGAGTTTCGGGCGTCATTTTATGTCTTCTCGTTTTTAAACAGGTCCTCACTGCCGACAAAAGACGCATTTGGTAAAACAGTGTTCACTCTGCGTGCTGAATCAGGAGAGTGGCTGCTGACTCCGCACGCGACTCCGGAATGCCACCTTGAGAAGTTCGTGCGTCCTTCGCTGTATACGTTCTCCCCATGGAGTTATGCCCCAAAATTGAGTTTATACTAATTCCGAGGTTGCGGGTTTTTGGGCTGGACTCCGTTCCTTACGAAGTTCAGAAACGAAAAATGCGTATTTGGACACTCAAGAGAAACAGGTACGAGAAGACAACTTGTACCGTTTTAACCCCCCCCCTTTTTAAGACTGTTTCTTTTTTCTTTTTTCTTCCTTTTTTTTTTGTATGCATCCGCGTTTTGCGCGCGCGTTGCTCATTTTTCAGTACGAGAAGCTCGAATGTCTTCAACAATAAAGCATGCAGGAGTGCTGATACCTAAGCAGTACAATTCTGTAATGACTCCGAAGCAATACGAGATACTTGATTATCACTTCTTCTCTGCTTAAAGCCTCGGGCCTATTCTCAACCAGGCTGAGAAAGGTTACTTGAAAAGGACATCCGAAGAGCCACGGGAAGCCGAAGCAGTTTCTTGAGTAATAAGTTGCGTGTTAGAGGCAAAAATTTTTCAAAATCGCTCTTTTCTTTTGTTTTAACAGCGGTAAAATTTAGAATGAGAATCCTAACAAGCTTACAGACATCGTGATCTGCTTGTCATTTTACGACAATACAGGTCAGAAAAAGTAGTCTAGTCATCGGTCCACATCGCAGGTTAGACCTCCAACACCTGGTGTTTGGGAGAGGATGTCGCAGGGGTCATGTTGCTATTTGCATGTTTCTAATATTCAAGAAAAGATGTCATTAAGAGGCCTGTTTCAGATCAAGTTTCTGTGTATGATTAATCTTCATTGCACATCCTCAATGCCCACTTCAAAACGTCCATGGGAGAAAGAGCAAAATTAATTTCTAAAATGACAAGCACACAAATTAAAGGCTGCACTCAAAATAACGATGGTCGAAAAAAAAAATCGGTGCAAACAAGAGGCGGATGTTTTTAGAAGAATGTGTCGTTTTCAGCGCTCACATACTGCGCGCAGCGAGTATATAGTGTGTTTAAAAGAAAGTATACGCAGTTTTCTAAACAAAGCCATGAAAGCTACAAATGCGTTCTGTGCAGGTGAGATTGGCCAGAGTTACATAATACGAGGACAAATTGTCACTTTAAGAGGGATTATAAAAAAACAATATTGTTAATTAAGTTGTTAATTTGTATGCAAATAGGTATATATTTTGACACCGAACGTTACTGAGCCTCATGGAAAAAATGAAAGTTGTTTACACCTTCCTGTAATGCCGAATTAGAGCGCAGCTCTTGAGGAGGAGATTGGCCAGAGTTACATAATACGAGGGACAAATTGTCACTTTAAGAGGGATTATAAAAAACAATATTGTTCATTAAGTTGTTAATTTGTACAAATAGGTATATATTTCGACACCGAAAGTTACTGAGCCTCATGGAAAAAATGAAAGTTGTTTACACCTCCCTGTAATGCCGAATTAGAGCGCAGCTCTTGAGGAGGAGGAGGGAGGGTACGAAATGAAGCAGGTATGCCCTCCTCCCCCTGCCGTACCCTCCTCTCCTGCTCCTCTCCTATTTAGCGTGACTCTTTCGCCAAATTTAGAGGGGAAATTTTAGCGCTAAATTTGTGCGGAATTACTTCTGCTAAATTTAGCAGGGAAATTTTTCCGCTCAATTTAGTGGGTAATTTTTTCACTAAATCTAGGGCGAACATTTTTCTGCTAAATTTAAGCAGGGAAGTTTTTCGACTAAATTTAGCGGGGAAATCGTTCCGCTAAAATTAGCGGAAATATTTTTTTTCGCTCGATTTAGCTCGGAAATTTTTCCGCTAAATTTAGTAGGGAAATCTGTACGCTTGTTTTACGGGGAAATTTTTATGCTAAATGAGGCGGGAAATTTTTCCGCTAAATTTTGCGGGAAATTTTTCCGCTAAAAGTTAGGATATTTTCCTACTACATTTAGCGTGGAACTTTTTCCGCTAAATTTAGCAGGGAATTTTCCACTGAATCTAGCGGGAAAGTTGTCAGTAAATATAGCGGGGAAATTTTTCCTCAAAATTTAGCAGTTAAATTTTTACGATAAATTTAGCGAGCGAATTTTTCCTGCAAATTTGGCAGGATATTTTTCTGTCAAATTCAACGGGGAAAACTTTCCGCCAAATTTAGTGGAGAATTCTACCGCTAAATTTAGGCGCTGACGTCACGAGGTGACGTCATCGACCCTCGACATCATTATGACCTCGTGACATCATAATGCGGAAACGTCCCATTACGCAGACGCGCGGTCGGCGCCAGCGACGCCGACGACGCGACGCCGCTCAATCCGGAAACAGAGCGCCTTAGGGCTGCGCACTAAAAACACTGAGTCAGTCAGTTTTCAGAACATTGAATCCGATGTAGTAATTAAAGTTAGCAGTCATTCAATGGGCGCAAGGGTAGCACTACGAAAACGCGGAAGTCATTCTTGTGGTCCTATAATAGACCCTTTCCTAAATTCAGTGCCATCTGGTGGTTCGTATAGCAGTTTAGGTTTTGCCATATCAATGGCGGAAATGAACTTGTATCGGCACCGTCACTTTCGCAAGTCAACGGCACGCGAAGAATTGTTCAATGTGAGTTCTTTCTCGATCACTTTCAGTTCGATGGTGACCAAGAACCTGCAGTCAGAACAAAGCTCCAACCCACACCGATGCCTCGAGAACATTCTATACACCAAAGGGCTTTAAAGCCGATTGTGTGCCGTCCACAGATTGACTGAATCTGAGTTATTAGAAATGAACGCTTACGTAGCTCTTGTGTTCCATTCCTACGTCGCGTCGTACAAACCCCCCGAATGTACAGGCCTCGCATCATCCGCTTAGGAGCATCTTCAACGTCTTCCTTTATCAGCAAGGAGGTTGTTTATCAGTCACTAGAAGGCCGCCATTGGTATGGCACAGATGCCGTTCCACAGATGATGATAGTGATCAAAGTGGCCAGACTGAATTTCGGAAGGGGTCTATTACGCCGACGGCGATGCCGCTCAAGCCGGAAACGGGCGCCTAAGAGCTGCGCTTTAAAACAACTGGAAAAGGCTGACTACGAACATAGAGGAGGCCATTGTTCGTATACGCTTTTTATATCCGACACCTATTTAAACGATATTAGGTTATATTCTATATAAATTAATTTAATAAACTAATTTATTAATTATAAATTTAGTTCAAATGTTAATTTAAATAAATATGTGAATGATTTATTTAAATAAAAAATAAGTTTAAATGAAAAGCGAATTAGAGCGCAGCTCTTGAGGAGGAGGAGGGAAGGGTACTGAGGGGAAGGTATACCCCTCCTCCCTCCTCCTCACCTCCTCATCCTGTCTGCTACTCCTCCTCCGAGCGGCGTCGCCGTCGCCTCACGAGGGTCACGTGACCTACGAGGGTCACGTGACGTCACCGAGGTCACGTGACCCCTGTGAGGTCACGTGACGCATGACGTCATCGTGATGATCGTCATCAGTGACGTCACGTGCGACGTCATCACGATGACGTCATCGTCACTGATGACGTCAGTCAGTGACGTCACTGATGGCGTCATCGGTATCGTCACTGATGACGTCACGTGCGTCCCATAATGCACCGCGCGGTTACGCCGACGGCGACACCGCTCAAGCCGGAAACGTGCGCCTAAGAGCTGCACTCTAAAATATACACATTTCAGTGCTCTTTGGTATTGTTCGATGGAAACGAGACGATTCAAAAGCATCGCAAGCATCATCATCATCATTATCATCATCATCATCATACTGTTAGACACATACAATCGAAGCAGCATTTTCGGAGTTAGAACTAGATCAGGTCGTTGGGAATGGTAGCCTCTACACAACACAAGAGGGGGACCACAGTGAAGAAGAGGAAATGACCACAGGGGAATGAGGGGAAAAAAGGCAGAAGGAAAGGTTCCGGATGGAACTGCGACAGATCAAGACGGAATAACAATGAGACTGATAAAAGTTCTAGGCAAAACAAGCAAATTGAAACTAAGGCAAGTGATTGACCAGATACTTTTGGGAGGGGAGGTACTCAGTGACTGGAAATTGAGCAGCATGAGATTGTTATCAAAGGGCAAGGAGTCAAAGACACTATCATATCATACCGACCTATCATAGTAACTTCAGTAATATACAAACTAGATATGAAAATTGTAAAAGAAAGAATGGGTAGAGAGAAAGCAGATTCTGGGGAAGCTTTAAAACGGTTTCAGGAGAGATGCGACTAGATGATAACTTATTTGTAATCACACAGCGCATAGAGATAGCAATGACAAGTCAAAGGCCATCAAAGGAGCATATGACAATGTGAATCAGGAAAAACTCTCGGACCAACTGAAGGGATATGGGCTAGAAGGAACCATGGTTAGGTTTCTGGAACGGGTTTATACGGAGAATATGGTGGTTATAACATGGGAAGCCGAAACTACAAAACCAGCAGCAATAAAAATAGGACTTAGACAGGGTTGCCCATTGTCTCCCCTGCTCGTTGTGATATACCTCAATGATATAGGAAAAATATTAGAGCAGTGCAACCTAGGTTTTGACCTGACTTACATGGAGGAAGGACATAAGTGAAACAACTATTGCCAGGGTTAATGTATGCAGACGACATTGTACTCGTATCAGAAAGTCGTGAGACAATACAGGAACTGATTAGGATTTGCAGCAGGGAAGGGGACAGTTTAGGACTAAAATTTAGTAGGGACAAGTCGGGTATAATAGTTTTCAACGACGAGAAGGGGGAACCTCCTGGTGATACAGGACACATTGATAGGAACACGTCGAAAAGTACAAATATCTGGTAGTATGGTTAAATGAAGGAAGAATATATTTAGAAGAACACGAGGGTATTGTAATAAAGAAGGGGAAACGAGATTCAGCTATCATGAAACACAGGGCACTATGGAACTATAATAGGTGAAGTCGTTAGGGGTGTATGGAAGGGATCATGGTGCCAGGACTGTCCTTTGGGAATGCAGTATTGTGTGTGAGGTCAGAAATCCAGGCAGGTTTAGAGATACAGCAAAGGAGTGTGGGTACGTTGGCATTAGGGGCACATGGGAATACACCAAATGAGGGAGTACAGGGGGATATGGGTTGGGCATCTTTCGAGAGTAGAGAAGTGATCAGTAAAATAAAATTTGAACAAAGACTGGCTGAAATTGAGGATACACGGCGGGCAGCGAAAGTGTACAAGTATCTATATATATATGAAAATTGTAATCCCTAAGTGGACAAATCGAACCCGCAAGCTGAGATCTAAATGCGTTCAACAAGATAGGGCCGTTCAGAGCATACTAGTAGAAAACGGAGTAAAGGAAACAGAGAGGAAATTGTGGGAAGAGAGAATGCAGGGGTGAATCAGTTTTAACAATATACAGGGCACCAAAACAAGAAATAAAGAAGGAACAGTTGTGTGATAATTCATTGGGCAGCACATTGCTGTTTAGAGCTAGAACAGGGGCGCTAAGAACGAAAACGTATAGGACTAAATACGAAGGAATATACTCTATATGCGACATCTGCAACCGCGGAAGGGAAACTATAGAACATGTAATTTTGAGGTGCACGGGGCTTCGTCACACTCTTTTAGGGGGGATGACTAAGGATTCGGGGGGGAGGCACTGGGATTTGCAGACATGGGTGGACGAAAGGATAGGGAAAGAGTTCCGGTAACCAAGAGGAGATTGGGAGATTGGAAGATTGGTGGAAAAGATCCAGGGAGGGGTAAAAATACATATAAAAATAAGCAATGGAAACGCTTTAAAACGGGGGGGGGGGGGTTGTGTTAGAACAACTTTTATATAAATCTTAAAATAGAAAGGATGACGAAATGTTAGGCCAGGCCATCCATCCATTCATCCATCCATTTCAGATTTTAATTTACTGGGTGACGTCAATGATCAGGTTTTGAAGCGTGTCCGTCCACTCAACGCTGCCTAGAATAATCAACGCCTTGGCATCGCCTCCTCTCCCTTCATGAGACGTCATCAGAGTCGGATGGCGCTAACTCGGCTATTGGACCCGAGTCCGACCTTCGACGCGCTGACTGAACACGAGCCCCGGCCGAACACTGACGCAGCACTCGGGCCCAATCTCAGGCCTCGATCGATCTGACTGTGATAACGGTGCGAAGGCCTTCCGCTTATCCTGCTGGTCCACTACGTGCCGTACGCGTGCGCAGTGCGCACGGTCCTCGTTTTCGGTGGGTCCGGGAACAATACGCGTCCGGCATCGCGCCTCAGCTGTACCGCTTACATTCCGTTTATTCACCGGGGGGCTTCAGGGGGATAAGGTAAGTGATCGGTGATGCTAAGACCTACTGATATCTTTTCACGGAAACAGCGAAAATTCCTGGTTGGCCTTTCATTACGTCTTGCCACGTAACCTAAGAACGAAGGGCGAGGGTAAGACGGGTCGGTGAGGAGGAAGCAGACGGAATGCCGGAGAAGAGATGGGAAACCTCCTTATCTCTTTAGCGTTCCGCCTGCTTCCTCGTCCCCGGCCCGTCTTACCCTCGCCTTTCGTTTTTAGGTTGCAACGGACTATACTTATATTTATTGTTACTCATCGGTGTCGATCCAACTCGAACCGAACCAACAAAAAATTGTAGAGGAGCGCCTGATAGCAGCATATCCAGAGTGTCGAACCGGAACCGAACCGAACCGAAAACCGGAACAGAACCGTTATTTTTAGCCGAACCGGAACTGAACCGAACCGAAATCTTCGCCGCCATCTTGGAACTGAACCGGAACTGAACCGGAAAAAAACATAACGGTAACCGGTTCAAAACGGTTCACGGTAATTTTTTTTATTACAAAATGAGTGTTTGAGAAGTAAAAATTGGCAGCTGGCATTTCTATGTAGTGATCAAATTGTCATCAATCGAATTGCAATGTATAAGAAATTGTGGGTTTTCGTGGCGCTTTTGTATTGGCACTACGATTAATCTTGTGTCACGTGGTCACGTGACGTCATGGTTTCAAGACATGCTGTCAAATAATGTCACGTCACGTGGCCCCGTGGCGTAGTCGCATTACTCACCGCGTTAAGTCGACTTAAATTCAGAACGTCAATTTCCCCCTCTCTTCTCCAACGTTTCGTCTGCTTCTTCCTCCCCGGCCTTCTTTTCCCTCGCCCTACCTTCTTGAGTTGCAACGGAATATAGATGTATTAGCGTTGTTGACACCGTGACGTCACATATGCCATAACTGAAGCCCATTTATACAGAAAAGTAGCTACATCCTTTGAAGAATGCCGCCTGCTATCTTGGGCCAAACCAGGCGGCGCTACTGTCGACGCAAAGGTGTAAAAAAGCAAAACATAAAGATAAAAGGTGTGAGCGTCAGAGGAGGAGGGAGAAGGAATGCCTATGCTGTCGGAGTGCAGTGCATACTATGAGCTTATGTCGCCAATCAAATAACACCGACTGTGCAACGTCACGGCTTTCATCGTCTTTCCTTGAGCACATCCTTCGAGGCTTGTAGACAGTAACAGTGCGCTTTTAGCCTGTGTGTATGTATTTGCGTGTCTTTCAGCCTTTGACTGCGCTCTGACTCAAGTATAGGAAGGCCGTATGCTATCTTGGTCCAAACCAGGCGGCGCTACAGTCGACGCACGGGTGTAAAAAAGCAAAACATAAAGATAAAAGGTGTGCGCGTCAAAGGAGGAGGGAGAAGATGTCGCTACCTTTTTTATTCAGGGGCATTAGCCATCACGACTTTTCACCGCGAGTCGTACGACACCGTGACGTACTCGGCTGTCATGAGCCTGAGCCGAGTGCTCGGGTTCCTGACAATCAGCATCGCCAAACATTCGTGTTGGCTCGTGTTCAATCAAAAATGAGAATAGCCGAACTCTAATAAAGCCTAAATCTCAACCCATGCTTTATTCTTTGCCAACCCCAGCGCATGACTATGATGAACACTGGCGGTATACAATTAGCGTCAGATCACATTGCCGCCTGTTCTAATAGCGAGTTGAGGAGGGGAAAGCTGTTTCTTTCATTTATTTTTTCTGCGTCTGCCATTGAGCAGAGAGGAAAACTAATGGGTGTTTTTGCAAGCTATCAACGTCAGGGATTACCTCTTAGTAGTATTTACTGAAAGTGCAAAAACTGTTGCATGAACTATTTTACATGTACACATCATTGAGGCGCTCAAACATGTTTTCGTTGTTGCTGAACTGCCTGAGAAAGTTGTCCATGAGAATAGAAGCATTGAAAAGACTAAATATGGCTTATTAATCTGACGATAAATAGAACTACAAGTGTGTATGGCAGGGATACCTGAAAAGAAAGATTCTAGTGGCCTTTGAGGGACAGCCGAAAGTCGGCAGCCGCTCAAATTCTCGCAGTTTTGTTTAAACTTCACAGTTTTTGGATGTAAAATAAAAGAAATGGAGAATTACTGCTAACAAATGACAGAAATATAATTGTCGAATTGGCACCCCCAAACAAAGGAGGGAGTCCCTCAGAAATAAAAAGTATTCTCTGGAGGAGCATCGTCAAATGAAAAAAAAAAAAGAGAGGGGGGGGGGGGGGTTAAAAACCTACTGTGTTGTAAAGGTTCCTCTGCTCCGCATCTTCGGCACAGAGCAGACAGTGTAATCCTGCAAAACTACTTCGTTTGCGAAATCACTCCTGCCAGAAAGCGCGTTTTCTGAGTGTCAGACGCTCGCGCTGTTCCTCACGACGCTGCACCAAGCCAAGAATAATTTTTGTTTCTGAATACATTGGTTGCACTGAGCGCGAACCTTCTGCAGCGTGCATTTGAATTTCTCAGCAATTTGAACTCGGGATCTGAATTCTCAGCAAAAAGAAATCTCTGACCACTCGCATATAGTGCGATGATGTCACTTGCAAACCATGTTAAACAGTTCAGTTTTCTGTTCAAATGTGATGTCCTCAACACAATACTTCGTTTCACTTTAAGTGAAAGCGTATCAGAAACTAAAAAAGCGAGCTCCGGGCTTTCAGCGTCCAAGCACGCGCGCTCCTGCAGTGCAAGTGTTCGGGACCAAAGGCTCGTGCTTGTGGCATAATAAAGTGGAGATTTGGGCCAGTTGGTTCATTGCAAACAAAAAGCGCCGAAAAAATACAGGGACACGGACGAAGGGAAACAGGACAAGGCGGACTCTCAACTGCAGTTTATTGAAACTTCACACGTTATATAGCCACAAAAACCCTGTTTACCCTAGGGTGCCTTCATGGACATTGAGGCACCCTGGTTTACCCTATCTGCTCAGCCCGCGTTTCAAAATTTCAAACTCATTCGTAGATAAATAGGGGAACGTGTCACTTAAACATTTCTTCTCCCTGGTCGTAATTTCATATGCCTCGTGTAGTTCTCGCGACACTTTATCTTTGTACCTAGCCAAAATCTTAGTGTTTGTTTGTAGCATAGGCTGCATCTGGACTTGAAGGGGCCATGCAAAGCGTTTCTGGCCATTTTTTTTTAATTTGCATTGCTTTCGCTCGAATTAGTGGCTGGGACTCTAGCAACACATTAAACATAAAATAAACAAGAAATCTGGTGTATTTTGAACATAATAGCTGAAAGAGGTTCAGAATTTTGAGCGCATTTTCTTCTGTTGATGACGTTATTGGTCTGAGCCAACAGAGAACCTGGTTAGAAAATTTTATTTACAACAGTGGTGTCATGACTAGAACAAAACCAAAAACCGAAAACGCGTTATGTACAGTATATACTGCTCTAAACTACAAGAGCGTGAAACAACCATGAGCGATCTTCCTAAGTGTTGGAAATTAACATCCAGTTATGAAGATGTGAGCGCCCCACCAATTTACGGGTGCTCCAAGCAAATGTATGAGTGAGAGTCAAGTGCTTGAAAGGATCAGAAGGGGTAACTTGCGCCTATTTAGCCAGTTCTACCTCTAGAATTCTATGTCATCATTATCCGACGTTCTAGACCAATGTCGTCACTGAACGCTCATGTTTGATAATGATAGGCACGCCGTTCGAAGCAGCATTTGGTTTTCTTCGTCCCTTTGCAATGCCCCTTTAAGCTGAAACAAAGTATAGCAAAAGGGGACGTCGAAATTGTAAAGTTGTGCACTATATATAGCAGTCTCGCGATGATATGCTGCAGCCTCATAAAATGTTAGAGCGCGCATGACTGATAAAGCACGGAGTTGTAAAATCAGGCCACAAAACAAGTGCCCGTAAAACCAAATATCACTTTAGCCTCCCGAAACAGTATTCTGCGAAGTTTCGAGCTCGTGCAGTCCGATGTTCTAATGTGATTTAAATTAGAAATATATCGTCTGTTCCTTGCGATATTTATGTGTAATTAGGAACATCATTACACGCATCTCTACTAGAGAAATACGCACCATAACCAACCAAGTCCTGAACAGTAAGAAATCCGACGTTTCAAAACCGTTTTTTTTTTTTATTAAGGGCGACTATTTGCACGTGGAGAGCAGCAGCTTCTTTTCTATCTACGGTGTGTCGTTTGCTTCACTCACTTTTTCTTCTTCGAGTGCCCTAGTCCGTTGACACACGCCGACGGTTAAGTGGCTGTCGACCTATTGAGCCCGACATATTGAAACGTCGGGCCACTAAATGTTTAGGACTTGGTTTGTGAAGGTCTGTATTTCTCAACTTTTTCACCCAACCAGACGGAGTTCCGTCAAATGTGTTTACGTTTAAAACATGCATCCCTATATAGTTCTTTTTGCAGTAAGGCGTCGTGTATATATGGCATTATTTAGAAGAATATAATTTATTATCTCTCTCTCTCCTCTCTCTCTGCACATTTCGTGCATTTGCCTTCAGATCTATAACGTGAGCACACAGTTCTTTTTGGCATACCCCGCGACCTGGTGTTTCACACTGTCAAACAGCGAACAAATAAGCACGTTCCGCAGACTCAACAGATGGCGTATTTTCGAGTATCGTCCTCCCGTGTCGGTCTGAAGCGGTTATGTGAACTTCATACAGTCAAATTGATTGATGACAATAACAAATATTTTCTTACTACCTGAAGACTTGACAACATAAATAAAGGGCCTATCACCATAAAGTTCTTTTCCGGCGATTTTTATCCACGAGAGGCACGTGTATAAGTAACTTGGAAAAACTTATGCACTTTTTTTTTTGAAGCTGATTTAAATAACTTGTGTTCCTGACGCATATTCAACTTCTCAAACATATAGAAGTCTGTTGCTTCTTTTATTTGATGAACAACAATTTTATGTGTCTGTGGGCTGGATGAAAACAAAGTACATACACAGTGGCGCGTGGCAGAACTATGACGATTGCGCACGCAGACCGTCAGAAAGTGACCAATTAAGTAGCTGTAATGTCGAGTAGACTATGAAATACCACTTTGTTGTATTTAACAACAAATCACCAATTAGCAAGGGTGATGCTTATTTACAAATTGAATTGACCGGCATCTTGTCAAGAACAAGCATCAAACGCCAAGCTATGCCGAAAAAGGTGCACTTTAATGCGCTCTATTTTAGGTCATATCCGAACTGAATACGAAGGTCACTCTTTTCTGCATTATTATTCGCCTGTATCACGGCGCTCAGTGTAAACAATATTGGTCAGGAAAGCAAGCGTTGTGCTTGCCGCTCAGAGTTTCTATAAAAGGTAGACTGAAAGGGTTTGTCCTAAAACTTTCCTAACATTTTGAAAATAATATTGCTTTAGGCTCAGTTGCACCGTCATCATATATATTGTGAAAAGTATTTTATAATCTAGATTTCAGAATATATATGGCGAGAGCGTGCCCATTTCATGATTGTATGCACTAATTATTTTCTAAGTACAAGAGCACAGCAGGACTCTACTTTTAATATTGCGACGCAAAGGTCTACTAATCACATGCATTTTAGACGACCCACCAGACTGATAACCTTTAGATTCAGGTAAAATATGTGCGACTGAGGTAAAAAGAAATAGATGTTGAGTTATATATGTTAATCTAGCTTTTCATTTACTGTTTCATCGAAATTAAACAACACAATTTATTTTTGGTACATGAAAAAAAAAGTGGATTCAACAAATGATAAAAAGATATATAGTTACTCGTTTCACTCTTGAAAAAGTGCCTATTGCCAAAAGAACGCGGAAAATATATTCTCAGTTTAGCGGTTCAAACCGGTTCGAACCGGTTCAAACCGGTTCGAACCGTTATTTTTCGCTCCCCGGAACTGAACCGGAGCTGAACCGAAATCCGTGAACCCGAACCGGAACCGAACCGATAAAAATTTCGGTTCGACACTCTGAGCATATCCACGGTGGTACCTGTCAGGAAGGAGACACCAGCCAGGGCACCAACGTACTACATCCAAATTCAGCGCAGTAGCTTCAAGAACCTCATCGAACTTCTAAGTGAAAACGTCCGTGTTCATTTCAACGGATGCCGAAGAACGTACAACAATTCCTCCAGCATGCTCAGAGCGAGTACTACAAGCATAGAGAAATATAGTACCCAAGTACACGTAAAGAGTGGCCACTCAAGCCGTTTCGCGGCCCAGGAGTTAGGGACTCTACTGGCCGTTAGTAGGCGCAACAGTGCCACTTATCCTGAACATTTGTCAGATATATAATATTAATAAATAACTTTGTTGTATAGAGTAAACTTTTAAAATTATTACGAACTTTGAAAACTTCCAAAAACGACTTCAACGGCTGTGGCTACGGCTGCGGCGCGACGGTTGGCTTCGGAGTCGAGGACTCGACGGAGGGCGGATACTTCGGCTGCTTGGTCTGTGTCTCTTGCCTCGTTGTGTGGGTTGAGTTGGTTCCGTGGCTTGTTGTCTCGTGCGGCTTTTTAGTCATTCTTCCGTTGCGGTCATGTTATACGGTATACGTAAGAAGTATTCTGACGTGTAGTTTCTTTGTTGACGGACATTTGCATTCGGTCACTGAATTTAGAAGCCACTGGGCCCGGCCAGATTGTTCTTCTATTGTTGCTGTATTAGTCACATGGTCATATGTGCAAGCGCTTTTCATGGAACTTGGAAGGTAATTTTTTTTAAATGCCCTCCATCCTATTGCATCTGTCGCTGTAAGTCTCGCTGTAATACAGTATTTTTGTGCCAGTGTTGCACTGTTGACGCGTTATTCATACATTTTGCATGTGTATTCCTATTTTTGTAATCTATGAATAACATACATTACTCATTGTCTTCAGAGTTGGTGTCTGTTTTGCTTGTCATAGTTACAAAAATAAATACCTTTGTGTGTCAATCCCTGGTGTCGTCCCATGTCGTCCCTTCAAGAGTTAGCAAAAGTTATCCTTTTCAGTGTGCGGTCAGTTTGAATTATATGTAGCGCTGGATGACTTTTCTTCCACAGTGCAATTAAGGTATACTTATTAAACAATTATATTTTAAACAAAAACCATGTTAGTTACAATAACACAGACTCTTTAAACTAGAGGGCGCATGCTACTGCCAGATACAAAAATACCGCCAGAATTCGCCTGGAATCCATCCATTCATCTGGCCAGCGGTTACTGCGTGTATCCATCCATTCAACACTCAACTAGGGACTATACTGACCGCTGGGTGCACTCGCTAACACTGAATTAGGCCGCTCGGGCCTATGGAAGTGTCCGCTCTTACGTAGTACTATATTTCTCTATGCTACAAGCATGCTATGGATGCTTGAACGACGTGTTCAATTCGCGAGCGCCCATAGCAGCACAGAGCGCCCAGCGCTGCAGTATTACTTACGGAGCAATGGAGTATAAAGAAAGATTCTTATTTTCGGTTTTCATAAAAAGGTGTCCCCAGCCACTCAGAATGAGTCTCCACCCTCCCATCGGACATCCAAGCCCGGCGGGAACGGTCATCAATGGCAGGAACCCGGGCACGAAACCCAAGTCACCTGACCGGCTTCGCGCTCAGGTGGAGACCCTACGGCTCATCATCGTGGTTGAGGGTGTTCCGAGTTTACGGTTGAAACTCGGCGATCAGCCTATAGAAATGATCCTATGAAGCATGATCTTAACTTTCAAACCCCACGCAATGTAAGCGCTATGTGGTTGGGCTAGATAAAAAAGCCGGTGAGTCGTGTTATTCTGTAAGAATTTAGCTGCAAATGAATAAAACATCGTACTCGAAAATACAACTGGAGTAAGCTTCATTTGAAACAGTCACAAACCCTTTTTGAAAACCGGAGACGACGGACGAAAAAGGGGACAAAACACAAACGTCTCAATGAGACGTTTGTGTTTTGTCCCCTTTTTCGTCCCTCTTCTCCGGTTTTCAAAAATGTGTAACATCAACCAGCTCGCCTGCCTTCTTACCTTATCTTCAACAAACCCTTATTTCGAACTCAGTGCTTACGCGAACACAAATTTTATTTGAGGTTTTGAAGGCGATGCAGTGACACATTGCGGTCGAATGGTTGCTCGGGCGTTGGAGAAAGCCTCAGCAGTCTCGCAACACTGTATCCGGAGCTGACGACCTGGTTTGTTTATCAGCCACAAATAAAAAGGTAACTGCGCACGAAATATTTAAAATGTAACTCAAGTTGATTTGTTATCTCGAGTTAATTTTGTTCTTTCAATTTAATTTGTTCTGCAATTAACATAAAACATCTAACATTCAATAAACTAAAGTAAAATAAAAATGCTAAAATCCCGCACATCTAATGGAGAAAAGATGCCTTCTCCGTGCTTTCCGCCCTCCGGGTTTCAACCCCCCCCCCCCCCCCCCCAAAAAAAAAATGAAAAGAAAAAAAAACATTTTCTTTAGGGTATTTTTTGCGGGCTTACCCAATAAAAAATTTACACATTTGTAATTCAGCTTGTCCCTAGGCTAACTCTAATGCCCTTGAGATGCTGGTGAAGACACCAAAAAATAGAAAACTTACAATCCTAGCAGCCCTCTAGTCAAAATTTTACGAGCAACGAGCTTACAAGCAACCAACACCAGATGCAGTTCTCATATGCTACGTTACAAATCAGTGTTGTACCCAAGGGAAAGCCTATGAAGCTTCAACCCCCCCCCCTCCCCCGAATAAAATATCCTGGCGACGCCTCTGGTACTATTCCTGGTAAATAAATGGTGAATCCACCCACACTGTTGAAGATATCTTGGCACTCCTGTTGCAGACTTGGAGAGGCCAATGTTATGTCCGGCGCTGAGCCACGAATGAATGTCCGGTAAATACATACAGACACACATATATGGGTGATTTCATCTCAACTCAGGCACGTTTTTCCAGCTTATCGGAGGTGCCATATTTCATCCCATTTTTTTTTCATACTTTTTACGCTACATCAATTTTCGGGAACACTCTAGACACAGGCTTTTTCATGCTAATTAAGCGTCTAGGTAACAACGTTCTTAATTATTTTGTTTTTATTTGTCAAACCGCCTCTCTGCGATGATATTTCACGAAGTTCAGCAAGATGTGCTGTGTGACTTAATCAACATATTTTTATGATCTTTGTATCACCGTAAAGCTCCAATTAAGCTCTTTATTTTGAGTATAATTTCTATATTTTGCGATAAGCATATAATGCGCTACATGTGCCTGAAAAACGAAAAATTTCAAAAAACTAGCAAGTTTGGAGTCGATTTTCTAAAAAAAAAACCTTACTTTTATTTCTTTTCTTTTTTTTCACAGTTAGTTAATATAGTAGTCTATCAAAAACTACCAACAGAAATTGTAATATATCGTTTGTATGGCCGTTATTACGACTCGAATCTCGTGCTATGAGCGTTTTGAACGGGACTTCGCACAGGCGCTCTGCTGAGCAAAATTTTGGCCTATGTAATGTTTTCCATTTATCGTGAGCAGTTACCTCAATATCCAACAATAAACATTAATAAAATTTGGAGTGGTGTACTTAAAAAATTTGCTTCAAAGTCCGTATCTATAAGTGCGGGCACTGCGCTTACTTCCTCCCAATACGGGAGAATGCAGGTCGTTAGGAATTCCTCTGGGGCCTCTTGCTTTCGGCTTTGAGTTTGAAATACCGAACTTGCCATGTAATTGTCATATTTTCTTATGTCAAGCAGACATGCAGCGCATATACATATGTACGATTTAGTATCTGACGCTTAGGAAGTACGGTTTCTTTTGTGCGCGTACGTACTCTTTCGTAAATAACAAGCATTTCGTAGCTTATAATGCTTCAAACGTGTTAGTCATGTGTTTAGGTTTCATTTCTATTTTCAGTGATTCATGCCAAGTTACTTAGACGTTTTCCTCTTGACTTAAGTTCGTCCGGGAGTCTAGATGTTACGTATCTTCTCCGTCAATGCATGGGGCGAAGCTCACACACCTTGCAAATCACGCCAGTGCCAAGTAAATAAATATTGTTAGGATAAATATTGTTGCTTCACTGGCTTTTACGCTCAGATATATAGACAAGTACTAGCATTAAATAGAAAACCTTACATAGGTCAAAATTCTGCTCAGCTGAGCGTCTATGCGAAGTCCCGTTCAAAACTCTCACAGCGCGAGATTCGAGTCCTAATAGAGGCCGTACAAACAATATATTACAGTTGCTGTTGGTAGGTCCTGACAGATTACTATATTACGTAACTGTAAATAAAAAAACAAAATAAATAAAAGGTGTTTTTTTTTTTTAGAAAATCGACTTCAAACTTGCAAGTCTTTCTTTAGAAAAACTTGCAAGTTTGAAGTCGATTTTCTAAAAACAAAACTCGAATGCTGGACTTCAAGAGCTGGGAGGTAACCATAAAAATGTGATATTAGGGCAATGTTAATGGATACACGGACACGTCAGGAAACATGCTAATGGACATTTGCGAGGAGCGTATGACTTAGGGGTGGTGACTAACGAAGAAAAGTGCGAAGGACAAATTACATGGGAGTCGTGTATCCGACAGTCTACAATAGACTACTGCCTTATGCCACAGTAGGTGTACGGGGAAACGGGGGAAAAGCACTAAGGGCCCCGGTAGTGGGATATTTAGCGGAAAATTTTCGCTACATTTCGCACTAAATACAGTGGAAATAAATTTTCCGCTAAAGCTAGCGGGAAAATTCCACACTAAATTTAACGGGGACATTTTTCCACTAAAGTTAGCGGTTAATTTTTTCCGCAAAATTCAGTGGAATTTTTCTGCTAAATATAGCCGGGAAACGTTCCGCTAAGTTTAGCGGGGAAATTTTTCCTCTATACTTAGCGGGCAGTTCTTTCCGCTAAATTTAGAGGGAAAATTTTTCGCTAAATTTAGCGAGGACTTTTTCCTCTTTATTTAGAGGGAATTTTTTTCCGCTAAACTTAGCGAAATATTATTCTGCTGAATTTGGCCGGAAAATGTTCCGCTAAGTTTAGCGGGGAAATTTTTCCGATAAGCTTAGCGGAATATTTTTCTGCTAAATTTAGCTGGGAAATGTTCCGCTAAGTTTAGCGGGAAATTTTTCTGCTATATTTAGCGGGCAATTTTTTCCGCTAAATTTCGCGGAAAATTTCCCGCTAAATTTAGCGGGGAACCTTTTGCGCTAAATTTAGTGGGGAAAATTTACTGCTAAATTTTCCGCTAAATCTAGCGGGGAATTAATTGCGCTCAATTTAGCGGAGGAAAATTTTCCCCATAATTTAGCGGGAAATTTTCTGCTAAATTTAGCTGGGAAAATGTTCTGCTAAATTTAGCGGGGAATTTTTTCTCTAAATTTAGCCGAAAAAAATTTTCCGCTAAATTTAGCGGGGAAAGTTTTCCGCTACATTTAGCGGGGAAATTTACCCATAATACACCGCGCACTGACGTCAGGAGTGACGCCACTGGTGACCCTCGTGACGGCGCACGTGACGTCATATATGGCGTCACTGGTGACCCTTGTGACGCCACACGTGACGTCAATGTGACGTCACCTGTGACGTCATCATGGGAAACGTCCCATAATGCGCCGCGCAATTACGCCGACAGCGCCGCCGCTCAAGCCGGAAAGGGGCGCCGAAGGGCTGCGTTCTAGAACATCTGGAAAAGGCGACTACGAACATAGAGGAGGCCGGTTTGAAGCAGCCTGAGGAAGAATGGAATAATGAGTCTAATTGTTAGACTATTCAGGGAGGAATTAGGTAAGCTTCAGTGGAAGCGAAGCGGCAAACACAAATGTAGATAAAAAAAGTTGGTGGGCAAGAAGGTCAGAGAATATAGTTATAGGCAAATTAAAGTTGCAAAAACAAGCAAAAAAATAACCTCCTTCATGACGTCCTTGGTCGCTTGAGTGGCCGTGAATTAGAGGAGGAGTACGTAGTGAGCTCAGCGAGCGCTCACGGCTGCCGCACTTCGTGTCTACGGCTCAAGAGGGCGCCACTAGAGCATTTGCTGCGCGATTAAAGACTAATTCGGCATGACACTTCATTGGCCACAAACGAGAGTAAACACGGGGTAAAGATCAGTTCAGAACGGGAGCCACCTCGCGCTGCCATACCGCCAAACGGTCAAATCGCAAGCCAAACCTGCTCCGAAGGCCTTCGGAACGCTCAAAAACGGTCGGATCCTCGAGACCGTATACGACCGCAGCGCCGCCGCGTACATCCGGGACCTTTCTACTCTCGCCACTCCTTGGTGCCTGACCCCACTACACCTTTCTAGTATGCGCCGCCTTTTCCACCGCTTGGTGGCGGGTTTGTCGACGGGTCATTTCTTGTTTCCGTACTGTATAAACTGCAATTGACTCCGTAAGTGTGACGTCATGGGTCCAAACAAACCGTTGCTAGGGTCGTTGTTATGGACGAATACATGTGGCTCGGTTTCGCTACGAAAACCTGAGCATTCAAAAATCAGGAGTAGGATTTAAACTTCTAAAAATCACAGATATAGAAAGCTTGAATGTCATATATGTTTCGACAGAAGTGTGCCGGTAATGGGTCGTTTCTGAAATATTTACGACTGCAACTTCCGGTCCTCAAGATGCCCGCAGCAGACGACGAATGCAAGAAGTTTGCCGTCTGCCGCACGCCGGCCGGCCAAGTGGGGCCGTCGTTTGCATCGTGTGAATAAAGATGATATTCTGACATCGCATTTGTTTGAAATATAATGAACTTCAGACACTCTTAAGATTTCATAGTGGGGTGCGATGCAAAATATGGTTTATCGAAAGTCCGGGCGTCGATCGAGATGATAGTCTACTAAAAGATCGCATTGCACCCGCGAGAAAAGCACTTCAGGCGAACGGTTGAGATCCCAAATTTTGTTTGCGGACTCGCGCTATGCGAGGGTGCTTCGTATACCTGGTTGTAACCATCGCGTGGAGAGAGATTCTTGCAGTTTCTTCAGATTTCCGCAAGACCCCAAAGCGCGAAAGAACTGGATAAAAAACAAGGTGAGTCTATTACAGACTGTACTCGCATCGCGGGTTCGATGAAGATCTTCACCAAAAGAGCACATCCACGGAATTTGATGTATACCAAGGGGGAAAAAAAAGCAAAATACTGCGAAATCGCGATAGACATGCAATTGTTTAATAACCTGACAACCACAATAATAAATTAATAATAACAAACGACTTACCTCGACGGCGTACGATTTGTTTCTCATGGTGCCTGCACTACGACGGTAATGCACTTCAGGTCTTCGTCGTAACTGATCTGCGTGACGTGGTTTGATTTTACTGCATTTTCACCCCTCGTAACTAAACTGGGTTGTTCACAGGAAAAAAAAACGCACATTGCGGAGGCCTTTACGGTTACGGCAATCCACTCGTTTTTGTCGCTTGTTTACCGACGCCTTTCAATGAAGACGCCCGCTGCAACAGAGGCTAGCAAGTCTATCGTGTCGTCTGCTACCAAAGCAAAGCGGAGTGTAAGACTTCAGAAATGGCTTTCATCGTTGCAATATGACACTGAGACGACAAGAACATCTTCATAATTAGATATCAAGAAGTTAGGTTGCTTACAAAAAATTATTTACTTACTTGTAAGCAAAAATCTAGCCTCATGTTGAGTCTCCATGCATTAGTCCATAGCAACGTCCCTAGCAACGGTTTGTTTGGACCCAAACGCCATGTTGTGACGTCATCACTTACGGGGTCAATTGTTTCTTTTCTGATCTAAAATAGTTAACAAAAACTACTTTTTATAAATAATTGAAACGGTTCGCGCCACTTATATTTTGTATTTCGACTAAAAAGAAGCTTTTAGCGGCTCTGACCAGTAGTAAGCCCAGGACCAAAGACCCTCACATACCGCGCGCTTTCGGCACAGTGGATCGCCCCTGTAGGTGAAGGAGGTTTCCGCGTCGTCCGGTTAAAATATGACCCACTGTTGTCTAGTTACCCTCTCTATGTCCGCTGGCTTGCCCGAACTCCAAGAGACGTGGAAACCGCATAGGTTTCCACGTCTCTTGTTGTTCGGCCACCATGGGGCGCCCTATGGTTTGAAGACCGGTGGCTTCGCTGCGTCTTCATAAGAGTTAAGCCTTTTTCTTTTTTTTTACTTTTTCCTCGGGTAAGTTCGCTCTTTGCGAATTTTATAGAAACAAATGCACCACCTGTGGCCAACACTGTACAAAATCGGAACGCGATAGGTTAAGAAATCTAGTTTTGCGGTCGATTTAAAGAGCCTGGCCGCTATTTGGAACGGGGGGTATAGTGACGTCACCAAAGTAGCTTTCGGTAACGCCGTCTAAATTTCTCCTGTAAATCACAATGCAGAAGTATGTCCACGTGAATATTAGCGGAGACCGGTTAGGGCAAAAAAAGATGCGTTCAACCCCCCTTTCTTTTCCGCTCCTGATATAGACATCAAACTTATTGCGAAACGACGTTCGCGTGCCCAGCTTTAGATATGTACGTATGGGGATCGAATTTCGCAAGGCGTGCCAAATGTGCTGGAACAAGTTCTGCAAGACGACCACGAAAACCAAAGCTTTTCAATCGGGCCACGGGTCCCCACCATCAGTTATATGTTTGAGTTGTACGGTTTGGTGAGAACTTTGGAACGAAAACCCGCTACACACAATACTAAGGATGCCGCGAACTCTTCTGAAACCGAAGTTTCGATGATCGAAGCAAGCGGTTCGAAAGGTTCGAAAGATTTCGAATTGTCGACCTTTCTATATCCAAAAAATTCGACGGAAGTCGAATTTTCGAACTTGTTAAATTAAAGGGCAACTCCGCTTCATTTTTGATATTTAGAAAACTATGCAGCCCTCTTCAGTATCATATAGGAAGACCCCATGTCAAATATTACGATCTAATTCCGTCTATATATTTAATAAACTGGCCGGCAAACTTTCAAACGAGCCAAGTCGCCGAAATCTGCCAACTCTAGCGTGCGACGTGAGGCGCAATCGTCAGCGCAGTCAATGCGACGGGTTTGGAGCGGCCAACGTTGAACCACTACGCCAAAGGCATGACTACGTCATTCTCACGTTTTGGTTGTTTTTACTTCTCGGAGCGAAATTGAACGATGACGTCATGAGTTTCTCCTCTCGGTGTTGGCTCTACGGCGTCCACGTGATCACCGTAACGCGGATGCGCTAGTTTGCGCTGCCCTGCGCGCTTATCACAAGTCCGGTTTCTCCGCTCCCCCTCTCCTCTTTCGTGTTCTCCCCTTCCCCCTCTCTCCCGGCCCATCACCGTCCACGCCATGCGAAGCGACCTGCCCGCGTCGCGTGTCCTGTACCTCGCGCCTGCGAACGTCACAAGACCACGTGGTTCGACGTGACGTAGCCATGACTCTGAGTACACGGGACCAATGTTGCCTGACGCAACCGAAGTTTCGGTTTCGGTATCGGCTGATGTTTAAATTAAGATTACACAAATAATATTCAACATTTCGCGAATCCGAAGACGTAGAGCTGTTGAGTAGTACTTTGTGAAATGGAATCACATGTAAGCCTAAATTTTTCGGAATTGAGCGGAGTCGCCCTTTAAAGGGGTAGGGAAACGAAATTTCAGCGCTCATTTTCTAGCTTGAATGTCTTGCATGTTGCACCCTAACCTCAAAAACACCAGTCTTCCGTTGAAAGGCACAAGAAAACTAATTTTAAAGCTAAATAAACGATCTTCCAATGTGCACCTGGTGGATGCATGCGGAGCCTATTTGGGAGGTAGTCTAGCAACCTTGTGGAATCTGCTACGTAGTCCTGACGTAGCAGATTCCTCTGGCGCAGCGCCGCTCTTTGGCATTTCAACATTTTCCTTCTTAGCTTTCCTCCTCAACTCACAAATCGCGAATTGAACCAAACAGTCCAAGAAGACGGAAAGGGTGGACTCTCCTCTTTCTCGGACCCTCGTTTGTGCAGCCGGATGCAGCCATTCTCCCCCTAGAAGATTAGCCAGTCGCTCAAAACTCGGACAAAGTTGCTTTCCCCACCCCGTTCAGCCCTAGGCTGACAGTGCTGTGGAAGCTACGTGCTTCTTGGGCCAGCCACACGCTCGTCACCCCACGGGCACTTCGAACGGCTCGGTTGTAACGCGCTGACGCTATTGACACCACCACAACGCTGACAACGCCACCAAGGGCAAAGCTCATAATCCCGCCAGCCTTGCAACGTCACGAATGCGGGGTAACTTTTCTTTCTGTTTTTGTTTGCGCCGGATATCCCATGACGCATCGCGCCCTCCGTTCGCTTCTCTTCGAGCGCTCGCTCGAGTGCACCGTTTGGAACGAAAAATATAGCCAATCGTTCAAAATACAAACGTGCGATTATGAATTACGGTTATTACACGTCATGCTTGACTCATTTCCGAACGAAATTTGAAAATTTCAATTTTTGTTTCAGTACCCCTTTAATTCGACGCTTTTTCGAAATTTTGTACTTTGCACGTTCAGAAATGCAGTGTTTTTTAACCTCCGAACTTATTATGCTAAAAAAATCGATCCTGTTCGAACTTTCGATTTTATTACGCAGCAGAATTCGATGCTTGTCGAACTTTCAAACTTGATAGAAAAACCTTCGATGATTTTTGAATTTTTGATCTTCTTAGCGCTAAAAGTTCGAAGCTTTTCGAACTTTCTATGCTAAAGAATTCAATAATTTTCGAACTTTTGAGCTTATTTATGTTATAAAATTTGAAAAGTTTCCAACTTTCGAATCCTGAAAAGTCAAAAGTTCGACGAACTTCGACCTTCTAGGGCAGTGGTTCCCAAATGGGGGTCCGCGGACCCTAGAGGTCCGCGAAGCCACTTCTGGGATCCGCAAGACCCTGAACAAAAAATTTTTTTTTTAGTTGGCACGTTTTTTGTTGTTTTGTCCGGCCATGACCTAATTTGTAACCTGCTTCCGGAACTACGACAGCAATCCGCACGAGATCATCTCGGTCACCTCCTTTCCCTCTTCCCCACAACCTCCCGAACTACGTGTCTCGGGTGCCCCGCGGTGGGATTATCATATCGCATATCCTGACCAAAATGAAATGATGTGGCACCTTCGTTTTTTTGTTTTTCTGCTCCGTAGCAATAAAAGGCACCTGTTTCATGCTCCAGATCTGTTAACTTACCCGTACCCCCCCCCCCCGCTGGAAGGGGTCCCCCATCACTGCAGCGGTCCGCAAGGGAGTCCCCGACACATCCATGGCTGGGAACCACTGTTCTAGGGAAAAAACTTCGAAAGTCCGACGGACAGTTTCATTGGAATTCAAGCAGTGAAATACATTCGTAATTTTTTGTCTCAAATTTTTACATGCGGTGCCGCGTTCCTTGCGAAAGACAATGCCGTTTATTTCAACGTTCTGGCTTGCTTAGTTTTAAAGAAATAAATTCCCGAAGGAGCGAAGAAGGACGGCGGGTTTTTGACGATTGTCGTTTGTGCAACATTTGAAGCTCGCTATAGGCTATAGCCTATAGCCAAAGCTATTAATGGTAGAGATGTTAAACTTCTTAAGAATAATAGATAGATGTTAAACTTTTTAAGTGAATAATCTATGTATAGCCTAGGTAGGTGTCGTCTCAAGATATGATTATTGTTATTCAAGAGGAGTTTTGAAGAAATGTCCTAAAATGTACTATACGGGCAATAATGCCCTAAACTTGGTATTGTTTTTCATCTAAATTGTTTAAGGTATAACATTTAAATTAACACCACAGACAGTACATATCGTTGCCATCTGCAGAATACAAAATAAATTATGGCTGGGAAATTGATCGACTAAATTGATCAAATAATCAATTAATGCTTTAATCGCGATTAAATGTTTTAATGGGTTAATCCGTAAAATTTTGACGAACCAAAAAAACTAAAGAGTAAACACTTCCACCACGCAGACGTGGACGCGTACACCTGTATGAAGGGCAAACTTTAGATCGAATTTTAGAATAAAAAATCTGTAGAAGCGATATATTTGTAACTCCAAATAAGTGCATAAGGTTACATATGTCCCCAACCACTTCAACGTCGTTCGAGTGTCTGTTTAGCGCAGCAGAGGCTATAGTGAACAACGAAAGGAGGTCGGTCTTTCCAGAGGATATCAACGAGCATCTTTGCCTCATGCAGCAAAAGTAATATTCTGTGAAAGGTATCTGATACTTAACTACACATCGCGATTAATTCATAATCCAAGTTGTGTATTGCACCGTTTATAACATATTCAGAAAAAAAAAGGCTTTTGCAATATTTTGCATGGAAATAAACAGAGACCGATTAATCGATCAATTAATCGATTAAAGGGTGTCGATTAATCAGGTTAAAACTTTTAATCGATGCCCAGCCCTAAAAATAGTGTATTTATTGTTTTTTTCAGGTTGAGTAATAAATTAAATCGTGGGAAAAGGTTTCTAATATCGTTCAAATTCAGCACGTCATTAACAAAAAAATTATTTTTTTTTTGCGTTTTTGGGGACGTGTTTTTTTTTAGTTTTTACACATTTTGGTAGGAAAACTTGTTTCAGAGTTCTGAGCCTCTGAATATGCAAAGACTTTTTTCTCTCTCTCTCTCTCCCTAGTTTTTTTATTTTTTTTATTTCTACATTTATTGTTATGTTTATTTATTTTATTTTATTTATTAACGGCACAGCTATTTAAGTCGAACAGACTTAGCTTTGAACTTCCGAACCTAAGCATGTGACAAGAGTGCCTTCTGACAACGAGTTTCCGACAATGACCATCTACGCGATCTTTTATGAAGTGAAAAGCGACGAGTAGCTATACATATGAATAAATGATTTCAGATTAAAATAAGCTCGACCGCGCCCTCTTTCCCCGTATTGTTTTCTTTAAAATGCGAAAATCGAAAGACCACTTTTTTGAACGCGGTAAACCGCGGTAAACAGTGGTCTGAAATGGGTGGATACAAAGGGCTACCACTCTTTGTGTCGGTGGTAGCATGCCACCCAACCTAAATTATCTTTATACCCCCTCCTTTCTGCCCTTCAATTTTCTTCCCTTTGTATTTATGCAACCATCACCGGGCCGGTGGAAATAACCGCCAGGCTGACCTTCGGGGGATCGGGCAAAAAGAGAGGAATAAGAAAAATAGAAAACACATCCCCGCCTTCACCCCGGCGAGGAGTCGCCAAATTTCTTCTGGTCAACCTATTTGGCGGTACTCCCAAACCAGATGCACCGGGAGACAGGGTTGAGACTTCGGGCCGGAGCCACGCGGGAGGGAGTCCCAAATTTTCCTCTGTCCTCTATGTCCCAAGTTGTCTAGTGCCGACGCAATAGTTGCTGCCGCATCTCAGGGTAAATGAAATCAAATAATTTATGTGCTGGGAGCTGTTTCGAGAGCTAGTTTAAATCGGTTTTAGAGTTAAATTTGCTAAATACAGAGTAAACTTGTTTGGGCAAACAGAGGACGAAGACGAAGGAGGTGGACAAGTGCTTGTACCTGTCCGCTTGTCCTTGTCTATTCCTTCGTGTTCGTCCTCTATGTTTACGCCTATAAGTTTGGTCAGTACCATGAAGCAACTAGCCCAAAAACAAGCCTTGCTCGCTAAGTACAGGCAGGCCATTCTAAAAACTAAAAAGAGTAACACCACCTATTTTTGAGAAACAGAAACCGAAACTTCAAGCTTTATACGGTTAATGTTTGGATAATGAATAGCTATCAATAATATAAAACAGAATGTCACAGGCAGAACACAAGCATGATCAGTGAGCAATATCAGGACCAGGAAGCAATCAATCCAATATAAATCAAGAATTAAAAAAAGTCTTCTTATGTCCTCACTCGAACGACTCGGACCACCGTGACTCGGACCACTCGGACGCTGTTGGCTTCAAAAAAATGTACCGAACCGAAACTTCATTTCTACACTTATCTTTTGGAAAGTAGAGACGGAATCCGGTTCGGTCAATCCAACTCAATCAATTCAGTGATGTCAGATTACGCGATCGTGCTTTCGCTCTGGTCGAAATTCCCGAGTGTTTCAGGTGATTCTAGTGATTTCTCCAGTACACCGTTCACGGATAAGGTATCAGAGGTGCAGCAATTGTGAGTGGGGTTTAGTAGAAAGGCTTTCCGCATGACACGGAGTATTTGTTTTGCCGCGCTCCAGATAAAGTTGGTCTCGTATCGTAACCGGAGGACAGCGCCTCTTCTCCGCAATAGCCTCCTTTCCAAGCGTGTTTATCGAGCGGGCATGAGTGCGATGGCCAGTTCATTTATTTGGCTAGACCTCGTGCACCCTGCTAAGCGTGTTATGGCTATACCTCCTAAGCCACTAGGCTGACAGTGCGGTGGAGCCCACGTGCTCGTTGGACCAGTCAACGGTTTTTCTTGCACCACGTGATCACGCTTTCTGCGCATACGCGAGCGCAGAGAGCGGGCTCGGGGATTCCACCTCGCAGTCAGCTTAGCGGCGAGCAGAGTGTGGTCGTTGGCAGCGTTCTGCCGGAGAAGTTGCGGTACCACTTGCTCACTGTCCGCCAAAACGAGAGGCATTCGCATTTCGATAGGTTGGTGGGCGTGATGGCGCGCCTTTCAGGATCCACGAGTTTTTGATAAGGCCTTCAATTGTACGGCATACTCTCTCCATCGTCTCTTCGATGAAAGATCTAAAAAAACCCTGATTTGATGCGGTACACATGTAACACGTCTTATCTGTTGCAAACGGCCCTTTTTAAGATTCTCTCTCCCGTACTCCACACAACTCGCCTGTACCGTCCTGTAGGTCCAGGACATTATTGAAGGTGCGTTGTGCCAATCTTGTCGTAGCATGGTTATTTTCGAGTGTGAGCGAAGCCGAGCTACATGACACGAACATGCTGCACTGAACTACGTTCTACTGGATGAGCATGCATGCTCTGGAGGAGGTGCAAAGCCCAGAGCTCTTTCTTGCAGCTTCTTCTACGCTCACACTTGGATCGTGCTTTGCTAACCCTTGTGCCTAACCAAATCAAAGGCGACAACTGCAAGCTGACCGCTGTGCAATGGATCCTCAACAAGCGTGTGCCGTGTAGTGCTAAAGAAGGTAAGAGCTTCCGCTGCAGCTCTCGCATCGGTCTGCTATACAACAAAGTCTGTGGCAAGCACGAGTCATCTTTTTTCATTTCCTCGACTGCAGTGGATGCTACGAGCGCTTTCTTTAATTTCTTGATTGTGCGTGCTCTGCACGTGTGTGTGCAGTGGAACGAGCGCTAGTGCCGACTGCTTGTATTGGCGAGGTTTTTACCATGGCATACCACCTGAAGTGGTATTGCTGCCAGGATTTTGGAAGTGTGCTCCCAGGCGTGCACCTAGAGCACTACTATTCCTGCAACAACCTGCAGCAGTACAGAACGTGGATTTTCTGAACTGCAAGAATAAACTATGCTCGCCGAACGGTCGATTCTCCGCCCGACTGTAGTGCTGGCAGCCCGAACCAGATGCCAAAGTTTCAGAACTAACCGTCACGTCAATCAAAAGTTGTAAATTATTTTTCGAAAATTCTAGTGGGAAGACGCGGCTCGTTTTCACCTATCTTTGGTCACTGGCGCCATTCGGCTCTTTGTATTCGAGAGCTCACGCTGGCACTTGTGCAAATCACAAGTGGTGGAGCCATTGTTTCTTTCACCTCAATCAGAACGGAATAAACATGTATCAAACTTGCACAGCAGTGACTGTAGAGATGGCGACCTCGTATGAAAAGCACTAATGAGACGGTGCGGCCAACGGAAGTCCTAAGATAACCAGAGTGTGGGTAATTTTTTCATCGCCCTCGTATTTGTTTTCTCACGAAATCCTTTTGCTTGAGATCGAACCGGGTTTCCCTCGCTCTTCTTGACAGAACTCAGAATACTTGAAGTAATACAGTGCCTGTGGCACGAATTCATCAGTCCAAGACAATAGAATATACGAAACATTTTTTTTATGACTGCCAAAGCACCGAAAGTGGTCTGATTTAAAGAAACCCTGAACGCATAACCGTCGGGAGTGAAGCAGACGAACGACTCCCGGAAACACCCAGTCACGGTTTTCGCTTTGATCCTCGGGTTTTGGTCTAACCCTTTGTTTTTCTCGGAAAGTATGTGATTGTTGCAGTGGAGAAATTCTCGGGTAGTGCCTTGGCATCACATACCCTGTTTTACCATACAGTGTACCACCACCTACAAATGCAGCTAGCGTCCTGTGCCAATCCACACTGTGAAGCACGTCACAAATGGTTGTAGTTGGGTGGAGCGACGTGTGGAGCGTAAAATCGCGTTGCACGCTGGATTGACTAACCTGACTCGTAACATCCATTGGAGTATATAGTGAGGTGAAATGGAGTGCTTGTCCAAAGAAATTTATTGTATTTTGGGGGGTCAGGTGACCTTTATTGGGAGAGCGGAAACACTTATTTAAAAAAATGAGATAGAGGTTGATTCTAGCTTAGTTTTGTCCCGTGAATCTGAATATCATGTTTGTTTTCCCCGTAGATGTAACTAAACACGAAAAACCTCTGACCATTTGAGACGTCATAAGAGGATCTTTCAGCGGTCAAGCACGTGTCGCTAGAGGGTCGCACGTGCAGTCGCAAACTTGCAGGTGTATTCCCCCGCACTGGCACCAGTCGTGACAACTCTTTCTGACCTTTTTGAAAATAGCAAGAGTGTGTTTGCATCAGGTGCTGAAGATGCACGAGAGCAGAGATCCCAAAAACTCCTTTGTGACATCATACTCCGGGAAGAAAGGCCATCAGCTATACTTGGTTGGAGAGAGGATTGGCGAGTGACATGTTCGTTGCGAAATTGTTTCTCAGTGCCGTAATAGTATTTTTATCGACAACATTTTTGTTTCAGAAACAAATGCTATAGAAAGAGCCATTATTGTTTTAAGAATATCCTAAGATTTCCCTATCCTATCCACTTGGTCTTAAACGATAACAAACATGGCTGCCGGCATTAGCAACATGCTCAACGAGCGTAACTCATTGAACTTGTTTATTCTTATGAGTGCAAGTCGTTCTCCGTTCATTGCTAGTGTTCAGAGAAAGATCTCCTCCAACTGACCTAGTTTGCAGCAGACAACTGTCGTCGAGTATGCCCCTTGGAAAACGCTGTCTGTGCTTGTTTTCGTAGCGGGACTGGCCTAAGCCTTAAATCCACGTCAACTACAGCATGTAAACCAACGCTTTTAAGGCAGTTTAGATGGCCTGCAAAAGTCAGTTTCTCAACATATCGTGCTACGATTTACTGCAGAGCAATTTACGTTGCTACTTTGCAGACGATGCATGTGTAGAGAAAAGTGCTGCCGACAGATGGTATATGCTACATTGAGGGAGCGCCGAGCCGATTGGAGTTCTTTGCGAGATCATCTACTATCAGCCGGAATCAGCCGGTGCTTGCTCGATGCGGCGTACGCCACCGGTTGGCAGCACTTCTCTATACACGCATCATCTGCGGAGTGACGGCCAAAAATGGCCCAAAGCAAGTGTTTTTTTGTGTGTTTTTTTCCTTGAGGTAAGTTTTTATTTTTATTTTTTCACTGTAAACTTTCACTACCTGCTTGTACCTCTGTTGTAAACTGCAGCGTGATATGAGATACCAATTTTTGTGGACCGTCTACAATTCCTTGAAAGCATTGTTTTACATGCTGTATGTCAGGGGTCTCAAACACGCGGCCCGCGGGCCGCATGCGGCCCGCGTGGCGTTTTCTTGCGGCCCGCGCAGCCGGACATAAGTGAATTTTTTTTATTATTTAATTTGTTTTTTTTTATATTTTTACTTTTGCTCAGCCCAAATGTGTAAAAAGCTTGCTAAAAAAATCCAAGCTGTTCGATTTTGACCATGTGCCAGGATACATGACGCAAACGTAGAGCGCGGTGTCATGCAATAGCGTCTGTGCAAGAAAGAGGGCCGCTTTTGGTTAAAAAAGATAGTCGGACCGGACGGAGTAGCCGAGGCGTCGGCAAAGGGCTTCCAAGATTCCTTGGCACAGAGCCTCGAAGCATAGCCTCCTATAATCCTGGTCCACACCTTCACACATGCGGATGGCGTATCCGGGACAACTAATCTCCCCCTCCATTCCACCCCACCTTCTTCCTATGCTCCGTTCACCCCTAAGCTGACAATGCGGTGGAAGCTGCACGCTCGCTGGACCACTCAACTGTCGACCTTGAATCATGTGACCACTCCCCTTTCCGCGCACTCCTGCGCGTTGAACGAGGTCAAGCGATAAGATTGGTCCGGCGAACACGTAGCTTCCAGCGCACTGTCAGCTTAGGGGTGAACGGAGTATAACCTCGTCAAAGCGTTGGGTTCTTCCAACCTCCCTTTTGTGTTCATTGTCACTTCACGTATCCTTTGCACCCAAGTTTAGCGACTTTTAGTAGACCGTGTTTCCCGCTCCGCTCAACACCTCCGCTACCCGGAACTCTACAGCCAAGGCCATCGGCGCGCAGGCGCAGTGACGGTTTCTTCGTAGCGGAGGGCTAGCGGAGGGGAAAACACGGTCTACTAAAACTCCCTTTTATCTCAGTCGAAACTGCTGGATGCCATCGTTGTATGCTTCCCTTCAAGTTCTTGGAAAAGCATTTTACCCTTAATGCGGTCACCCCCTCTCAACGCCCATAGTGATCTTCGGTTGACGGTGGCGTTGTGCACCCGAAATTTGCACTGATCAGCACAGGTTGTTACGTTCTTTTTCAACGATTCAGTGTGCAACGTCAACTCTCAAGTAGTCATCTCGATGTCGTTGTCCAAGCCGTCTGCGAAACGGAGAGTTGAAGACGAAAAGCGGCTCTTTCAAGAGCGATGGGAACTATCCTATTTCTTCACGGAATCGCGAGACAAGGTGCTGTGTTTAATTTGTCATCAGACTGTAGCTGTGCCAAAGGAATACAATGTGCGACGTCACTTCATGTCATGCCATCAAGAGAAGTATGAAGCCCTCACCGGAAAGAGCCGCGAGAACACGGTGTCCCAACTTAAGGCGTCGCTGGGAAAACAGCAAGACCTGTTCCAAAAGGCGGTCAAAACAAGCGACGAAACGGTGAGAGCTAGCTTTATTGTTTCCGAGCTTATCGCTAAATCGTCCAAGCCATTTACTGACGGCCCGTTCATAAAAAAGTGCCTGCTTGAGGTTGCTGACGCTGTCTGTCCCAGCATGAAAAAGACATTTGAGAAGATAAGCCTTTCCCCAAACACAGTGGCAGAAAGAATTAATGAGCTCAGTGAAAACGTCGAGAAAGAATTATTCACCCGATGCAACGGCTTCAACGCATTCTCAATCGCCGTCGACGAGAGCACTGATATTACTGACAACGCTCAGTGCGCCATTTTTGTAAGGGGCGTAAACAAAGATTTGGACGTCACAGAAGAACTCTTGGACCTGGTGCCAATGAAAGGAACAACCACGGGTGCTGATATTGTTTCCGCCCTCGAAAGAGTGGTTCATCGTGCCGGGCTGCCATGGGAGAAGTTGGTGTGCCTCGCAACCGACGGCGCACCGTCAATGGTGGGAAAGAAAAGCGGCCTTGTCGGACGATGGAGGACGAAACTCACTGTACTGGATATCAGCAAGCGGTTTGCAGCAGTCCACTGCATTTTACACCAAGAGGCACTATGCAGCAAGTCACTGCAGATGAAAGGAGTCATGGACATTGTGTTTGGTACAGTAAACTTCATTCGCTCCAGAGCGTTAAACCATCGACAGTTTGTATCTCTGTTGGAGATGGTTGGCAGCGAGCATAGCGAAATTTTGTACCACACTGAGGTACGGTGGCTGAGTCGCGGGAAAGTTCTGAAAAGGTTTTTGATCTTCGACACGAGATTGATACCTTTTTGAAAAGCAAAAACAAGGCCGTCGCTGAACTGTCCGACTTCAGCTGGCTTTGCTCCCTCGCATTCCTCACGGATATCACTGAGTACCTGAACCGTCTAAATGGGAAGCTTCAGGGGAAGGACAAACTTATTACGACAATGTATGATGACATCCAGGCGTTTCAATCGAAGCTACAGCTCTGGGAGCGCCAATTGAGGCTGCTCCAACTCGACCATTTTCCGACGCTCCAGTCACTAGGGCACGCGAGCCAAGAATCGTGCGACACCTTTTCGGACCTCCTGTGTGATCTCCAACAACAATTCAAAGAACGGTTACAGGACGTGAGCAACCTGTCAAGAGAATTTAAACTTTTTTCTTTGCCCTTCTCAGTGCGAGTGGACGACGTTGCACTTGAACTACAGATGGAACTGCTCGAACTGCAAGCGAACACTGTACTCAAGCAGAAGTTTGAGGACGTCGGAGTCCCGAAGTTCTACAAGTACCTCGACGAGGCAGACTTCCCCTCGCTGCGCCAACAAGCAGTAAAAATAATTGCCATGTTCGGGAGCACGTACTTGTGCGAGCAACTGTTTTCCTTGCTAAAGGTAAACAAGTCGACACTTCGGTCAAGGATGACCGATGAACATCTGCGATCGATCATGAGGATCGTCTCCGCACAAGGGTTAAAGGCGGACATTGATTCTCTCGTCGCCGCTAAGCGTTGTCAGGTGTCAAGCCAGCGTTCATAGAATTTTAGCTCCCATATTTTTGGTTCACATGAATAAATATATGTTGGCTTTCATAGATTGTTTTGGACATTGTCTTTGTAATACTGCGAATTGCAACATAATTTACGAAGGTAAACTTTGCGGCAATGAGTTGTAGCATGGTTGGTGCAGATTTCGACTGTTGTCAAAAGCGGTGATAGTATCTGGCATGAACCCCGTGTTGGTCAAAATCAGAAACCGGACGTCACACACTTCCGAATAGCGACAATTGCAAATCCCCCCCCCCCGCTCCCGACGTGCCGGCCCTTGCGAACAACGGATTTCTGGATGCGGCCCGGCTCCTAACGTGAGTTTGAGACCCCTGCTGTATGTAAACATGCTGTGTGTAAAATAAAATTTGTTTGTAAACCTGTTGTATGTTAAAAAAGAATTGTATGTTTACATGCTTGTTAGTGAGCGCATTGGTAATGATGTAAGTTTAGAAAGAGTTATATACATAAAAACAGGGGCGTAATTTTTTTTTTTTTGAGGCGTTATTTGTTTTTAGTAATGGACCAAATCTGTCGAACCTACCTCACATTCAGCAAAGTTCAGCACATGCCAAACTTTTGTAGTAAAGTTCGGCAAAGATTCGAGCAAGAATTCGGCAAAAAAGTTTGCACATGCGAGAATGCGACGGGGCCATGAATTGCAAATGGACGCCGTGCAGTCGTGCGGTTACCGTCGTACAGTGTAGTAGTACCAGTGGTACGGCGAGATGTGGAGTAGGCACCACGGTAACTGTGTGTTTGTGTGCCTTTGCGAGTGTGGTTCTCTTCAATATTTTCTGCCTCGAGAACAGAAAATAAATCATGAATTGACGCAGTCCACTGCACAAGTGGACTGCGCATTTGATCTTTCCAGTGATGCAACGAGGTAGATGCAACATTGACGAGTACCTTCAAGCACTCCTCGCAATTGTAGCCATCCTGTTTTCCGCTCACAAGTAGTTTGTGCCAAGACAAAATAATATTGCTTTTTATTAAGTGTCGTTTCAGAGTTTCCATCTATTCGCATAAAATTAAAAAGAACTATCATGCTCAACGTTGCACATCCAACATTCCTAACTCTTCCCACCTTCCTAAACGTCCACTTGTGTCCTAACATCACAAACCGGCATTTTAAAAATTTAAAACGAGACGTTGCGAATACGAGACGCACACTTTCATGCAAAGCTGGCATCAAGTGACTCAAATCGAAATACATGCATACTTAGAATAATATTGTTATCTCTTCTGGTAGAGGCTGAGAACCCATTGCATTCATTTTCGCGCACGAAACAGTGACTTGCACAGAAAGTAAGAACACAACGTTGTCGCCTTTATTTTAACATTGTACCATTGGGTTCAAAATAAATGCGAACAGTGACAAAACTTTGAGCCCACTACCGACGCAGCTTCCAAGCTTGGGTTCTGCTTGGCAAGGTTCAAACACATCAGAGGTTGGACTCACAACCTTGCAGCACCCTACTCCTATGTGTTTGAACCTTGCCAAGCACAACGCGAGCTTGGAAGCTGCATCGCGAGCGGGCTCAAAGTTCCGTCACTGTTCGCATTTCATTAGAACGCGATGGTACACACTGCAGGCGTGCTCTGATGAGGCCTCAAAACCGAAACTCGTGTATTGTGACTGCAGCCGCTACTACCCAACCTCGTTGTCACAGCACTTCTTTAAAGGAAGATGGGGCACTTCTGCATTTGAGAAAAAACGCTTGAATTGCGTTCATTTTGGCCTTTAGAATAACAAATATCACAATTATATTTCAATGTGACGCGCCGGAGAGCCATAAGAGCGATTTCAAAATGGGGCTGAAGCCCCGCCTCCCTAGCCTTGGGCAGCCAAAAGATCCGTCGATGACGTCACGTACAGCGACTGTCTTTCGCGTTTTCTCGCGTTTCACACTGCTTGCGCAGCAAAAGGTTTGGGTATTCGGGTTCACGGGGTAAAAATACGCTAGAATTCACTTCTAACTCATATTTTTCAAGAAGCTCCCCTTCTTCCCTTTAAGACGTCACTGTAAAATTACCAGGATGCACACGAGGAATTATACTGAAACATTTATTTCGTAGAATATCAGCTTATTTAACAATAACTGTGTCAATATGCATTGTATGTTGCAATTAATTTTTTTTAATAATAAAAAAAAACAAAAAAAATAAAAAAAAAATTTTTGTTTAATCTTTAGCAACAATGTATTATTGCCGAATCTTAGTTGAATTTTTAGAACAGTTCAGCTAAACTTTGTCTTTGCCGAATCCCAAGATTCGGTGCCGAATTTTCAATTTGGCAGAAGTTTGGTCCAACACTAGTTTATATGTAGGGTTCTTCGTTTTCGGGTTTTAGATTTTTTTTTATTCGGAGAATAAAAATTTGGAGCTATTTTTCAAGCTGATTATAGGGGAGAAATCTGGTTTTATGTGGAACAATTCCTCAGTTCAAGTATTTTTCGTGTTCAGTTTATAAATTTATAAATCTATAATTTTTTTTTTAATTTAATTTTTAAAGTCATAGGGTAAAAATGAGGGCTATGTTTCCAGCTGGTAATTGGGGAAAGATCAGGGCTTTCTTGAAAACATTCCAGAACTCAAGGTTTGTTTGGAACAAGCTTCCGACCGCTTTCTCCTCTCCAGCTCCTTGATTGATTTTTTTATCTGCCTCTCCTACTAATAACAAGAGTCCAACCTCTAATCGCATCCCAGTGACATTCTTTCCAGTCTCTATTCTTCCCCCCTAAACACCTCCCATTGAAAGAATGCCACCTGCCTCAGAATATTGGCTCTTCCTACTGAATCACAGTTTTTAGCGCAGTCGCTCCCTTTTTCTTCTACTGTGCGTTGTCGAAAAGAGAAGGGAAACAACCACTTTATACAAACTTTGCAGCAAAATGTTCACATCAATGAAATATTTCTGGGGTCGTACTACATCACCGACCGGAGTTCACTTAAGCCAACGCGAAATTCGCGAAAAAGTGAGTTGTTTACAGCGTGTCCTGTGTTGATGCTCGGTCAGTGTCAAGTTTGGGCAGTGTTCAGATTACAAGTTTGTGTGACTGGGGAGATGAGCTGTACAGAGTTAAAACACAAGCACGCATATTATCTCTCAATGCACATAATTTCTTGCTATGAAGAGAAAGCTATATTGAGCAATGTCTAGCATTTCAGGCTTTCAGATTCTGTTTCGTGACAGGAGGAGAAGTTAATTCTTCACCTTTCGCCATGCTTTGGCTGTGCTGCGCACGCTTGAGCGTAAAATGCTGAAGTGTCGTCCAAGCTTGGGGACCGCTCCATCCCATTGTTCTTACCTTGTCTGTGACCATTGACGAGGAAATCGAACTATAGGAAGTGCATTTTCCAGTTTGTGTTCCCCAGAGCTCTGTGTTTACCGGACACTAGGCCTGTGGACTCAATTCTTAATGTAATGTAAGAAGTGTTGACAATAAATGGAGTGACGTTAACAGGACGTTACGAGCCGTATCTCTCCCAAAAGTAGTTTGAGGAGGATAAGAGACCCACTTCGGCCTTCGTGCCAAGCAGGTGCTGGTCATGTGCGCGCTGCACGCTGCATTGTTCACGCAGGCCAGAGCGGCTACAGAAGAGCCCCTCCTCGAGCAACGAGAGAGCGTGAGCCCTAGTCAAACGCTAACGCAGTGTATGGACTCTGGCAGCTGAGCGTTGCGTCGTTCTTGTTGTTTCCCCCCGGTGGTGTAGTTCTAAAGTGTGGGGATTCCTGTGGTCTCCCCCGCAGGGAGGCACCTGTGAAAGCAGGTGTTTGGTGAGTGGCGTCACCACGGACCCCGAGCCATGCGGGTTCGCCCGCCCACGTCTGGCTGTGTGTGGCCTTCCCGTGTCTGGGGAAAAGGGCATCCTGGTGGTTGAGCCGAGCCCGGGGTAGGTTTGGACCCTTCGGGGCCCCCAGGTGAGGCAATACACCACTTCGGCCCCCGCTTCTCATAGAACGGGAGTCCTGGTAAGGCCCGGCCAGGATGATTCCAGTCTAGTCGCCACTTCTACTATCCCCTCCCTACTTTCACCCTTGTCTTCTCCTT
>JAZHYW010009965.1:0-69098 GCA_037355805.1 Ixodes ricinus | reverse complement strand
CAGTTAATCGCCGCGCCAGTGGCATTACAGAATTCTTTGGTGAGCACAACAGTTTCCATAACACTTACTGCATCACTACAAAAAACGGCAACATCGTCAGCATATGCAGATACTTTAATCTCGACGCTATTTAAAGAGTAACCGCGAATGTTATTGCTGGCTGCTACACTCACGCAAAAGGGTTCAAGGTATAGCGAAAACAATAAAGGCGACAGGGGACAGCCCTGTCTCACTGACGTTAGAACAGCAATGCTTTTAGAAACATGATTATTTAACACAAGTCTGGTGGTACACCCCTTATACGCCATGTACACCCCTTTTAGAATAATATCTCCTACATTAACGTGCTCTAATATAGTCGTGAGGACATCATGTTGGACTTTGTCGAAAGCTTTCTCGAAGTCTAGCTGTATCATTGCTACTTGGCCCATCCCCACTGTTTCCAGAATGCTTCTAGCGACATGAATGTTAGTTTGTATAGAGCGTCCTTTTATTCCACACGTCTGGTGGTTTCCGATTAAACTGCCGATTATGCTTTGAAGCCTACGCGTGAGGATCTTAGTAAAAATTTTGTAATCAGTGTTACACAGTGTAATGGGTCTGTAACCCGTGACTTTAAGCCTTGTCTTTTCATCTTCTGACTTTGGTATCAAGATGGTATGTGCTTCCGCAAAGGACAACGGTAGTCGTTGATTTTCGTATGCCTCACGAAAAACACGTAACAATAAAGGGCTAATTGTGTCTTTAAACGTTTGGTAAAATTCAGCACAGAGACCGTCAGGTCCAGGCGTCTTTTGTCTTGCTAGGGATTCTATTGCGTGGTCCACTTCGGTCTGAGTGATATCACCTTCAAGCCAAGTTTTGACGTCGTCATGAAGTTTCGGCATGTGTGTTAGGAAATCGTTTAACTTATCAAAGCCTATGGGGGTTCGTTTTTCACCAAAGAGATGTTGATAATATTCCAAGAACGCTCCTTCAATAACTGCCGTATCGCTACTGATTGTTCCTTTATATTCTATTTCTCGAATTTCTCTGGATAAAGCGTACTTCTTCTCGTCAGCGAGCGCTCGTTTGGTGGGTTGTTCTCCACACAGAAATTTCTCTGAGCGTGCACGCACGACAGCTCCCTTATACTTTTCGAGGTAGATTTTGTCCAGCTCTGATTTTATATACCGAATATCCTCGTTATTCGTGCCTGGCTGTTCACACTCTACTAGGCAAAGAGCATTCAAATTTCGCTTCAATTCCTTTTCGCGAGCTCGACTTTGGAAGGTAATGTTACTCGCCCGTTCTACCGCGGCTAATTTAACGTCTTCTTTAAAAACATCCCAAGCTTCGCTGATGGCGGTCTCTCTTTTGGCCATAGTGCCCAACAGCTCACGGACAGTATCAGCGAACTGCTTATCGGTTAGGAGCGTTCGGTTTAGTTTCCAGAGCCTCCAGTTGAATCTAGTAGTCGGGCTTCCTTTCCTTCCAACCTTGACGCTAACAAAGCAATGGTCAGTAAAAAAATGGGCTTAACACGATAGTCGTGCACTGCTCGCAGAACGCCGACTGAAACATAAATACGGTCTAAGCGGGCGTGCGATGCATTTTGAAAATGGGTAAACCTAAAGTCGTCTCTTCTACTGCACAACGCACCAACGTCTTCAAGTCCACACGATTCGACGATTTCTTTCAAAACACTTGAACTACTGTCACTATACGCTGCCTGCGCGGTTCTGTCTCGTTCGTCACACACACAATTAAAGTCGCCCATGAGAACAACACTTTTGTCGCACTCCATATAACTGTGCAAAAATCGAAAAAACACCTCTCTGTCTCTCGCAGTATTAGGTGCATAAATACACATCAAACGCCATTGCACTCCTGACAATATGAAATCGCATAAAATGAAACGCCCGCACTCATCAATGACTACTTGCAGGTTTTCATATCTTAAAGACTTTTTAGAAAAAGAAAACAGCCCGCCGAAAAGCCAACAGCATGACTCGCGGCTACCTCGTATCGCCCCAGATAAGGACTGAGCGCTCTGGCGATATTATCCTCCGCTTCCATCTTCGTCTCTTGTACCGCAAGAAAATCCGGCTGCTCGTCTGCCAACAGACGCTGCAATTGGTATTGTTTCTTTCTCGAGGACAACCCCCGAACATTCAAAGTAGCAAAACTAAGAGCCATTCGGATCTCATTGAAGTAGACCGAGTCACGCAAGGAAGGGAGGCTAGGAGGCAGTGAGAGTAAGCTGTTGGCAGAACACGCTTTGCGGTATATACAACAATACAAAGTACAACGTTCTTACTTGTGGTTTTCTTCCTAAGTGACACAGACCGGGCACTCTGCAATTACATTTCTATTTCCTTTTGCGTTGAGTCTTTTCTTGTCGGACTTCCACCTGTAGCATCGGGCCTTGCGTGGTGCCGGACCCTCTTGGTTATCAACTGAAACCTCTGGGCCATTCTCCCCTGAAGCCCGTCCGTCTGTTCGGGCTTCTGGGTTTGTGCCGTCTCTAGTGGTCTTTTTGCCGTGCCGCTTATGGCCTCCATATCTTGCTCATCGTCCTTTTGGGTTTCTTCCCCACCATTGACGTTCGGGCTCGGTTTCCGCCGCGAGTGGTCCTGGCCTTGCCCTTGATCTTGAGAGGGTGAACCTAGCGCTGGCTCTCTGACCGCGGGTTTGGTGGCACCCGCAGTATCTGGAGGAAGCTCCGACGCGGACGGAACCTTGGAAGGGGCACCTGCAGCTTCTTCGGCTTCTTCCTGGTCCATGACGAGCTCTGTGGTTTCGTCCGCCGTCCCCACGTTTGCGACGTCGGCGTACGTCCTCCTACAGTCCTCTGTTGTGTGCCCGAAGCGCCGACAGCTGTCGCAGCGCGGCACACTGCACTCTCTCCTGATGTGGCCAGTTCTTCGGCACCTGAGGCAGAGCGGAGCCCTACCTGGGGCCAGGACGAGCGCCGTGCAGCCAGGCAGCCGGAGTTGGTGCGGCAGCTGCTCTACGGTGACTCCCTCCTTCAAAGTTAGCCTCGCAATTCTCGTGGTAGACTGGACCCCTTCGAAGCCATTGACGCGCCAAGTCTCTCTTGTGACCTCTGTCACTTTCCCGTACGGCTCCAGGGCCCTCCTGACATTGTCGTCCGGGAGGTGGTAGGGAATCCAGTGAAGTTTGACCCTCACCTCGTTTTTCTCCGGGTCAACGACGAGACAGCGTCTTCCTTTAGCCTCGATGGTTCCGGCGGCCACCAGCTTCTGCTTGGCAGATGAGGACTTCAGGGTCACCATCCACACGTGGCTCATTTGAAAGAGCCACATGCGGCAACGTCGCCTAGGACCCCTGCTTTCGCCAGGCCTACCCTGAAATCTTCGATGCGGTAGGGCCGCGCGCCGATATCGCCGTGGAGAAACACAGTATTTAGGGCGTGAACGCCTGTTGGCAGCGGGGGCAACACTATCTTATAACTTTCGTTGCTCGGCTCAGCAGATAAACCGCGGCTATCAGTAGCCGTTGATGCCGCTCCGACGGAGCTCATACCGATACGTCCTTCCACTTCGAAAGCCGGAAGTCCAACCAAAGTGCAACGTTCAGCGAAAAATATTTTCCCACGGTGGTTTTTAGGAGAAGCCAGCTTCCAGAGCAGACTGGAGCTTAACCCTAAATGCAACGTTCAGCGAAAAATATTTTCCCACGGTGGTTTTTAGGAGAAGCCAGCTTCCAGAGCAGACTGGAGCTTAACCCTAAATGCAACGTTCAGCGAAAAATATTTTCCCACGGTGGTTTTTAGGAGAAGCCAGCTTCCAGAGCAGACTGGAGCTTAACCCTAAATGCAACGTTCAGCGAAAAATATTTTCCCACGGTGGTTTTTAGGAGAAGCCAGCTTCCAGAGCAGACTGAAGCTTAACCCTAAATGCAACGTTTTTTTTTTTTTCTTTATTGAACTCAACATTGCAGCACAAAATGCTATGTCATTACAAGGGCTCACGCCCAGCGACTTGTGGGCGAACTAAAGTTCTCTCATGTTCCTAATTTCACTGAACAAGTGTGCCCACTCAGGCGTAGTTTCTGCTGTTCTGCAATACACCGTTTGAACCTCGTTTACAATATCGATGAAATGCTTCTGGACAGACTTAATTTTTGGGTTTGCATGCCGAAATTCCATCCTTGTTTTCCAAATGCTAAACAGGCCGAGTATCATAAAAAGGTCGTAGGGCACAGTGTCACTTTCTTCAACAGGTAAATACCTAATGGTCTCCGGGGACAACATAAAATCTTTTTCAGGGTCCTTTGAAGGATGTCCCAAAAAAACACAGCATCCCAACAGTATATAAAAACGTCTTCGATGGTTTCTGGTGTCTTACACAGGAGACAATCCACCGACCAAGGAACAAAAGATCCCCTTATCTCTTAGCCATGGCTTGACTGGCAATGTCTCGCTGTGCAATTTAAAGAAAAAGGACTTAACCACTGGTGGAACACACATCCTTTTCACACGCCGGAGCACATCTTGACCCGGGCATTGGCTGTACAACGATCGATACAGTGGCGCAGGGAAAAGGAGCTCAATCAGGTCACGACTGAGCTTCTTTTAGTGACACTACCCAGGTAGTCCATCGAAAAACGCGCTCGCAAAAACAATACAGCCTCTTTCACTTCTTTTTAATAACCAGAAAAACAAGGGGGTTCAGTACATTCACTAGTCACCAACACTGCCGGCAAAGAGTTCGCCAGTCTCACCTGGATAATTGCACGTAGGAAAGGATGATTCTGGTCGCGTAGGAAAAAGAAGCGCGAAACAATCTTACGGATGAAAAGATGCGAGAGGCCAAGGCCTCCCGACTTGACGCTCCGAAAAAGGTTATCTCTTCTCATCCTCTCCCACCCGGACTTCCAGATGAGAGTGGCGAACACCCTATGGAACTTTTGGATACTCATTCGCGTACATGCCAAAACTTGCATAATGTACCAGATCTTTGCAATCAAAAAAATATTACACACTGTGGCGCGTGCAAAAATTGACAAGTTCCGACTGACCCAAGTGTCCGCCTTCGTCTTTAAATCTTTTGCGAGCTCCGTCCAGTACGGCGTGCTAACTTTGTAATGTTCCAAGGGCACCCCAAGATACGTACATGGCGTCTCTTCCCAATTAAAGCCTGCAAAGTAATGCGGTTTTAAATCCCACCTCCCGTGCCACACCCCACAACATTTCCCCCAGTTCACTGCCGCTCCTGTGGCGTTACAATATTCTTTCGTGAGCACGACAGTTTCCATGACGCTTTCTTCGTCTTTACAAAAAATAGCCACATCGTCAGCGTAAGCGGACACTTTAACTTCAACACTATTGAAAAGAAATCCCCGGATATTCTTGCTAGCTATCACGCTCACACAGAAGGGTTCAAGGTACAGAGCAAATAGTAAAGGTGAAAGAGGACATCCCTGCCTGACTGACGAAAGCACTGCAATTTTCTTAGAGACATTATTATTTAACACAAGCCTGGTGGTACAACCTTTGTACGCCATATCCACGCCCTTTAGGACAACTTTGCCTACATTAACATGCAATAAAATACTCTTTAGAACATCATGCCTAACTCTATCAAACGCTTTCTCCAAATCTAATTGTATCATTGCCACTTTATCCCTCCCAACAGCCTCAAAAATGCTTCTCGCTATATGGATATTAGTTTGAATGGACCTTCCTTTAATACCGCATGTCTGATGATCCCCGATGAGGTCCCGAATGACACACTGGAGCCTACGCGTAATGATCTTAGTGAAAATCTTGTAGTCTATGTTACATAATGTAATCGGTCTATATCCCGTCACGCTGAGCCTCTTGGACAAGTCCTCCGACTTCGGTATCAGTATGGTGTGGGCCTCCACAAAGGAACGCGGTAGACAGTGGTTTTCGAATGACTCATTAAATACCGCCAACAGTACGGGACTAAGGCCATCTTTAAAGGTTTGGTAAAATTCTGCACAAAGCCCATCAGGCCCCGGGGTTTTCTGTCTCGCCAGCGAATCTATTGCTCGTTCAACCTCTCCTAGCGTGATTTCTCCCTCGAGCCACGTTGTAACCTCCTCATCCAACTTGGGCATAAGTGACAAAAAATCTTTAAATTTACGAAATCCTACGGGAGTCGGTTTTTCCCCAAAAAGTTTTCCAAAGTACTCAACAAAAGCTTCTTCTATAACTTCTTTATCGCTGCTAATTTTCCCTTTATATTCTATTTCTCTTATTTCTCGATTCAGGGCATACTTCTTTTCCTCAGCCAGAGCTCGCTTAGTCGGCTGTTCTCCCAACAGAAATTTCTCCGCGCGTGCTCGCACGACTGCCCCTTTATACTTTTCATTGTATATTTTATCTAACTCCATCTTAATGTGCCGAATGTCGTCACCACAAGTTCCAGGGCGCTCACACTCTACTCGACACAATGCGTTAAAGTCTTGCTTCAACTGCCTTTCGCGAGCTCGCGCTTGGAAAGTAATGTTACTGGCCCTTTCTACCGCGGCCAGCTTAACTTCCTCTTTGAATCCTTCCCAGGCCTCCCTGATACAAGTCTCTTTTTCGGCCACACCCCGCAACAGCTCAGTGACAGTGGTTGCGAAAAGTTTATCATTCAAAAGTGATCGGTTTAATTTCCAAAGCTGCCAGTTAAAACGAGAGGCTGTGCTTTCTTTCCTACCAATTTTAACGCTTACCAGACAGTGGTCAGTAAAAAAAATGGGCTGGACACGGTAGCCATGCACAGTGCGCAGTACGTCAACTGTAACATAAATACGATCTAAACGGGCGTGTGCCGTGTTTTGAAAATGCGTGTACCTAACGCCACTTCTTATGGTGCATAAGGCGCCGACGTCCTCGAGCCCACACACATCCACAGTTTCTTTCAAAAGTCTCGAACTGCTGTCAACACTCGTGGTCGCACCAGTACTATCCCGCTCGTCACAGACACAATTAAAATCACCCATGCACACGACCACTTTGTCACATTCCAGATAATTACGTAGAAACTGAAAAAAGACTTCTTTATCCCTCGCGTTATTGGGCGCATAGATACATATCACTCGCCACTGGACATCTGACAGCGTGAAATCACAAGAAATGAACCGCCCGCACTCATCGATAACAACTTGCAGGTTTTCATAGTTCACGGACTTCCTTAAAAAAGAAAACAGCCCCCCGACCGACCCACTGCATGACTAGCGGCAACTTCATATCGCCGGAGATAAGGCCTCAGCGCTCGCTCAATGTTCTCTTCTGTCTGCAATTTAGTTTCCTGTACCGCCAGAAAGTCCGGCTGCTCGTCCTCTACCAGACGCTGCAGTTGGTACTGCTTCCTCGACGAGGCCAACCCTCGGACGTTTAAAGTGGCGAAACTAAGAGGCATTAGGTGCTAAAACAGAGAGAAGGCGAGGCTACGATCCAAAAAGCCGCTTAAGTCATACAAATAAACACTTACAAAAAATGCAACACTCTTACTTGTACTAGGCCGCCTAAGCAATATTACTCAGGCGCGGTACAGTTCCTTCATTGTGGAGCCTTCGGCACGTGGCCCTCCGGTGGTCCTTGAGGGGCGGCGTGGCGTCGGCCCCTCTTGGCAGTCACCGTCTGCCACCTCTGGAGCACCCTCTCCTGCAGGTTCCCCGGTTGACCGGGCTCCTGGGTTGGTGTCGGTTCCAGGGGACGCTTGGCAGAGCCGCTCACGGCGTCCATCTCGCCGTCCTTCTGGTCGTTCTCCCCTTCAACGGCAGCCAGGGTCGACTCCCGGCGGGCGTAGTCGCGTTCGCGCTCGTCCCCCTGGAGGGCCGAAACGCGCGCGACGTCGTCGCCCACCGGTTTCGGGGTGTCCGTGTTATCTGCGGGGAGCTCCGCCGTGGTGGACGTCTCGGGTGGTGGGACGACCACGATGGCCTCGGCCCGTCCTTGAGGTTGGCTGCCCTCCGAGTTTCCGCCTGCCGCGTCCTCAGCTTCATCCTGGTCCATGAGGAGCTCCGAGGCGTCATCCTCAGGGCCGCCGTTAGCCACGTCTGCATAGGTTTTCTTGCAGTCGTCGCGTAGGTGTCCGAAACGCCGGCAGCTCTCGCAGCGCGGCACTCGGCACTCCCTACGAATGTGGCCGGTTCGACGGCACCTGAGGCAGAGCGGAGCTCTACCCGGGGCCAGCACCAAGGCCGTGCAGCCTGGGAGCCGTAGTTGGTGCGGCAGCTTCTCGAGCGTGACGCCTTCCTTTAGGGTCAGCCTCACGACTCGAGTGGTCGACTGCACACCTTCGAAGCCTCCGACACGCCAGGTCTCTCGGGCGACGTCCTCAACCTTGCCATACGGCTCCAGGGCCTTCTTCACGGTTTCGTCCGGAAGGTGAAAAGGGATCCAATGAAGCTTCAGCCTCACCTCGGCCTTCTCCGGGTCGATGACGACGCAGCGTCTCCCTTTAGCCTCGAAGGACGCGGCGTCCACCAGCTTCTTCTTGGCCAACGGTGTTTTCAGTGTCACCATCCACACGTGGTTCATCTGAAATGAACCGCATGCGGCGATTTCGCCTAGTACTCCCGCTTTCTCGAGTCCAGCTTTAAAATCTTCAATGCGATAAGGCCGCGCCGTAATGTCGGCGTGCAGAAAGACAGAATTTAGGGCGTGAACGCCCTTGGGCAGGGGAGGCAGTACGATCCTGTATCCTTGGGAGCCTAACTCAGCAGAAATTCCACGGCTATCAGCGGCCGTTACCGCTCCGACGGAGCTCATCGCGATACGTCTTGATAGCTCGGAAGCCAGGCGACGAATCCTCCCTGAATGCAACGTTCAGCGGAAAATATTTTCCCACGATTGTTTTTAGGAGAAGCCAGCTTCCAGAGCAGACTGGAGCTTAACCCTAAATGCAACGTTCAGCGAAAAATATTTTCCCACCGTGGTTTTTAGGAGAAGCCAGCTTCCAGAGCAGACTGGAGCTTAACCCAAAGTGCAACTTTGTTTGTTTTGTTTTTTTATTGGTCACAATGATGCAGCATAAAGCTATGTCAAGAGAACACACTTGCCCAGCACTTGTGGGCGTTCTAAAGTTTTTCATATTCTTAATCTCGTCAAACAGGTGCGCCCAGTGAGGTGCAGTATCTGCAGTCCTGCACATCACAGATTGGACCTCCATAACAACCTCAATGAAGTGTTTCTGCAGAGATTTGATTTTGGGATCAGCATGTCGAAATTCCATACGAGTCTTTAAACGCTAAACAAACCAAGCACCATGAACAGGTCATACGGGACCGTGTCACTCTTTTCGACTGGCAGGTAATCGAATAGTTTCGTAGGTCAAATCCAAATCTTTCTTGGGTGTTCTTTGCAAGATGTCCCAGAAGAACAACGCGTCCCAACAATACAGGAAAACATGTTCGATGGTTTCAGGAGTCTTACATAGAAGACAATTCACACCCCAAGGAACGAAGATTCCCTTTCCTCTAGCCACGGTTTGACTGGTAGTGTGCCGCTGTGCAACTGAAAAAGAAGGACTTAACAGCAGGTGGGACACACATCTTCTTCACCCGACAAAGCACATCTTGTCCGGGGCATTGGCTGTATAGCGAGCTGATACAGCGGTGCTGGAAACAACATTTGAACCAGGTCGCTTCTTTGTGACACTTCCCAGCATACTCCATTGAAGAGCGTGCGTGCAAAAACACTGTTGCCTCTATCACTTCTTTTCAAGTATCCCGTTAGTGCTGGAGCCTCGGTACAATCACTGGTTACTAACATTGATGTCAGGGCGTTCGCCAGTCTCATCTGGATTATCCTAAATGCAACGTTCAGCGAAAAATATTTTCCCACGGTTGTTTTCAGGAGAAGCCAACTTCCAGAGCAGACGGAGGTTAACCCTAAATGCAACGTTCAGCGAAAAATATTTTCCCACGGTGGTTTTCAGGAGAAGCCAGCTTCCAGAGCAGACGGAGGTTAACCCTAAATGCAACGTTCAGCGAAAAATATTTTCCCACGGTGGTTTTCAGGAGAAGCCAGCTTCCAGAGCAGACTGGAGCTTTACCCTAAATGAAACGTTCAGCGAGAAATATTTCCCACGGTGGTTTTTAGGACAAGCCAGCTTCCAGAGCAGTCCGGAGCTTAACCCTAAATGCAGCGTTCGACGAAAAACATTTTTGCCCACGGTGGTTTTTATCTATTTTCCCACGCTTCGCGCTTCTTTAACCCGTCAGCGACTCCAGTGGTACTTGATCACTTGGGCTGTCATTGCAAGAAAAAAGAAAAGAAATGTCGACAATATCATTCTTTATTATTCCGTAACAAGCGTACAACAGGTGGGGTTTCATTGAAAGAAACGCCAACGTTTATTAGTTTTGCAATGTCGCGTTAGATGAACCGATGGACGGGATTCGACCTCAACAACTAACGCACACGATAGTTTTATACACTAACGCAGTGTATCCAAAGGAACCCGCCTTGCCCACACCAGGTGTGGGACTGCGCGTGCGCACAAACCAAATTTGGGAGGAGCGAAGTGTCTGCGCATGCGCAGAACCGACAGCAGCACCACCGCAGTGGTGTGACGTCAGATTGTTGAGTTGGTCTATACTCATTTTAAGTCCGACCGCAGTCGACGCTATACGCTCCGTCACGGCATTCGTCGACTTCGTGCGTTCGCAATCACCGTCTAAATAAGCCAATCACGTACAGGGAATTCGCAGGCGATCCTGCACTTCTTTTTCTTTTTGTGCATGGTTGGTGCGGCTGGTGGCAGCCAACCCAGAAAGACAACCAGAGCCGCGACGGTGCACATTTTGGCGCTAGTACTAGCAACTAAAGTCCCTAGATGAGAGCTTCCTATAAGTAACGACATTTTTTGAAGCGCCGACTGCGTGACAGTGCAGGATTTAGGAAGCGAATGGCGGCGCACAAGAAAAGGTTTGTACTGAATACCGCCATTTTGTTCCAGCGGAATATGCTGTGTCATTTGTATCGGTTGTTACTTTAAAAAGAAGTATCAAGGGACTTTACTAGCAACGGCTGGGCCGGACTGAAACAGAGTATAGAACAAACCTGCCTTTTCAGGGAAACAAATGGTTCCTTATATACTCGACCTTCCGATGGAACTGGTAAAGGGAAACATATCCTGTTAGGGAAACTATAGAATATTGGTTGGACATTTTGGGGAAGTCCTTTCAATAGTGTACACACCACAAAAACGACGTGGTTTGTCGCGTTGCATATATATTTAAAAGACAATTTTTGTATTGCCCATACAAAGAGAACCGGACTTCCAAGACTACAAATATTGCTTTACCGCGTGGTTATTCGGAAACACGATATCTAAATAAAATCTTCTGGCTACGGTCACCCACAATCAATGGAAAATTAATGTGCATTTTGTTTTACAAAAAGAATGTAATAAAGTGTTTTATGTTTACTTTTATTTCGGGTTATCGTACGTCAACTCGCTTAAAACTACTTCAGATGGATTTAAATCGTTTGTAAATAAGTAAATGGAATAAACAATTTGGTAACTCGGTTCCATACCATGTTGCAGTAGGTCTTTAGCGGTTGCACATTTAGCTGCTATACCATTTTCCAGTGTCTGTCCTTCCAGTGCACACAGTGTTGTACCTTCTTATTCACGGGGTCTTTAAGCAAAAGCAACCCAGAGCGATACCACACAATTGCATACCAAGAAAGGTGTGTGACTCACAAGTTGTAAAATAGGCGGACCGTCATAAGATACAGTGGATAGATTTTTTTGTTTTGTTTTTGTTTTGTTTTTACCTAAAAAACTATGAGTTTCATGGAGATGCACTTGAACAACAAATTTGACAAACATTCGAGGTGCTTCTAAACGAAAGAGGCAAAGTGAGGCATTGCACAGTACTGGCAGTAAGTCATTGGTCACGACCGAGCTAACATGTAGCAGGGTACAAACCTTCACACTTCCTCCTGTTGAACCTGTTGCAAGAAAAACCTGTAACATCTCAAACTATAGCAACGAAACGTAAATATTCACGCTCCTGCCCACATCACCTCTCGTTGCCAGGGAGGCGGTACCAGTGACCCAGATAAATGTAGTTTGATTGATCATGGTTACTGATAGCGTAAGAAAAAAGGAAACAAAGGGTATGGCGAGTTCCCTACGATCACCTAATTTCATCCTCCTTGAAGTAGGTTAACCAGTACACCACGTTGGTGACAATGAACGTGAGAGGGAACACTACCCTCGACACCTTGTCGATCTTGTTGACGCTGTTGATCCAGAGTTCCTGGATCTGACTGGACATCCGTCGACGAGTGATCATGGAGGGCCTCTTTCGCACTTCGACACGTTGTTCTGAGTGGGCGGCGGACTCGGTCCGACGATCTTCTGGATGGTTCGACAGTTCCGGACGCCTGCGGAGAGTCCAGCCGACCATTGGCTGCAGTTTCCGTTGTGTCCGCCGTGTTTCGGGAAGGTGCCGGTTCGGTACAGTCGAAGGCCTTAGTTGCCGTAGTTTCTAATTCGGTGCAGTAGACTGCCTGCAGGGCGAAACATAAAGGTATAGTCATGTGATCCAACCAACAATCATGCACTATTCGTTGGGAAGATAAAATAGTTGTCTTGCAAGGATAATTTGTGCTGAGGGCGAACAGGTCTCCCGACTAGAGCCCTAACGACTAACAGGGATGCAGATGCAGTAATTGTGCTGCCGCACATTACAGCACAAGCAGTTTTCTGGTAATTCTTTAGGTACCAGATAAATATAGCAAATTGTGAGTCAAAAGAGACTTACTGCACTTCCAGTATTCGCAACGCTTTGCAAAGATGGCAGTAGAGCATTGAATGCCAGACGGCGACAGTGAATAGTGTGTCCCAAGTCACTTACTGGAGTCCCGATTTGAGAGTACTAGACTCTTGGGTATGCCTTTTTGCCATAAGGCCGAAATGCTTTGTAAAGATGGTGTTTGTTCTTTAAATACCAAAAGGCGACAGTGAATACTGTGTTTCAATTGAATCACTGAAGTTCTCATCCGATAGGACTGGATTCCTGGGTTTGCCACTGTAGCGCTACACTTTGCAAAGATTGTGTGGTTGCAAATTCTGTAGTTACCTCTCGAGAGTTAGGAACAATTGACAGAAAAGGCAACACTGTCTTACACAAACATGCACACGTTACTGAAATAAGCGACTAAGTACCGTAGCTCGTTACTCGCTCAAAAAGTAACAAGTAAGTAAGTTACTCGTAACTAGGATTAAATAAGAACGCGTTACTGCAGTTCCGAAGTAAGGAGTTACTTCGGCGTTACACTCGATTCGTCGTGTTTCTAAAGCAGAAGTCGCTTTCTAATATTTACTGTTAACAATGTCTAACTTTCTTAACGCATTCATGCGCATCTTTCATTTCTCGTTGGCGCTTTGTTTGACCTAAAACTCACAGACCTGAGCTGAGGTGAATAAGAATTAGAATAACTTATGTTGTACCTGTTGTCTTTAGAAGTATCTAAATACCCTTACACGTCACTCCACCAAGAAGTAACGAAACTATGTTACTCTTTTCTTCTAGAAAAGTAACTAATTTATTACTTCGTCACTGGACAGAAGTAGCGCGCTACTTCTAACGCGTTACGTAAGTTACAAGTCTGGTCTTACGTTGCTCGGTAGAGTGACCCTCTTCCCGCGAGGTATCGTGAATCGGCGGTCGTTGGATTCGTGGCACGACCCGGGATCCTGGTGCGGGTCATCGGGGTCGTTGTCTTCCGTGTCCGTTGCGTCCGAGGAAGCCTTGTCATAACTAGACTCCGTTCCCGGCGGGTAGTAGAACTCTCCGCTTCCAACCTACGCGAGCGAGACACGTCGACGATCACGCACGTTATTTGGCGAGGTGCGTCTCAGCAAGTATGTACATCACGAGCTACGGATTCGTTTCTTTATGATTATTATTCTCACGCCATACGAGGAAGATGGCACATTTTCGATACCACAAGATCCCAAAGTACCGAAGAAAAAGATGCCTACGCTTGCATTTTGATGAAGAAACTAAATTGCCATCCATTACAAATTTGGCAGAATTAAACGTAAAAAAACAATAAGAAACTAGAATATTATGACCTTGTACAAGATTTTTGTGTTGGAGTTAGCCACGGATATCCAAAAAGCTAGGGAAAGGTTTCCTAGTGCTTATAGATCAATTTACAATATCTTAAATGAGATCGTTTCTATTTAATCAGGACAAGACTCCGGCTGAAATGAGGTACTCTTAACTTCAGCAACAGAAACAAGTATTTAACAGTCCGTACAGACGAGTCACCAGTTAAAAAAAAGTAATTGTGTCGAATCTTTTTTATTATTAAATATTACTACGAACACACACGATCAACAAAATTCCCGCATAAATTGTAATAACAAAGCACTCGAACTTTATTTCTTCGGCAAAGATTTCAGTCATTTTTCAGTTCAGGGTTTATTTGACGACTAATCCCAACGCGAAAAGTAGAACTATATGCAAGGCCGCATGGAAGGTCCCCGACAACTCCATTTTACGGCGTTCCCATTTGGGTGAGGGACACTGATACGTGCATTTAGGTTCCATGCGTCCTTCGAAACTTCAGGGGATTACTACTAGGAATTTGGGTTCAGCTTTGATACAAGCCGGGCGAAATTTAATTTTTACAATTTTGATGGCGAACGCTCTAAATTAGGTCGAGCCGGCTCCATCTCCCCCTTTTCATCCCGATTCGGTAATCCTGTCTAATCGACTCTAACATTGGCAACTTCGAGATAAGTCCGCTTCAACAGCCACGGAAACGTGAGCGGGAGATTATTACTGACGAGGAAATTGTAGTTCGAGTTTACTCGTGTAGGATTACGTGTAATGGCGTAAAACAAAATACACTAATGATGGCTGTTACGATGAAATCCGGCAATCTGGATGAAATAACTCGGTATACCTGGCCATCTATAGTTTCCTTAAATCTCTCTGACAGCTGCACCGCACCAGCGTTTTCAAGGGGAGGGTCGGTGCGGAGCAAATTAGAAAAACACTCAAAGTGTTTAAAGCACATTTAGTACCCGGAAGCTCGGCGAAACGTGAACCGCACAGAACGTAGACTCTGGCGAAGCTCCATGCACGACCTAGGAACGCAAACGTACGGGCATTCGCGTTTTTCGTGCGTGTGTCCAATGAACTTCGGGGCAAACTAACCACGGACTTCGTCAGCCGCAATTACATTTTCTATTTACTCTTGACAACGTAAAACATTGTGGAGGTCATAGAGACCAGTGCGCTGTCTGCAAGCAAGTTTGAATTTGTCCATACTATAGGTGGGCACTGCGCAGGCGCTGAAACGAGACTGGCGTAAAGTGAATTCGTTCGCGCATAAGCCGCATCAACAGCAGCGCCACCGCAGCAGCAGGACGTCAGAGTTTTGTGTTAGACTGTACCGGGTATTCCACGTAACTTGAGCCAAGGTTTCAAAAATATCTTGGTGCATTCTTGGGAAGACCAAGCCAGGCGAATAAGTTTGTTCATTGTTTGGAGCAAGTCAGGCTACTTTTTTGTATTTTGCCCAACTAACTAATTAATTTAGATCAATTCATTAACTTTTCGAAATATTCAATTTAGAGTAGAAGCTCCAATAACAAAGTTGTGGAGCGTCCATAGAACAGGGCTGGGCAGAGATACTCCGAAAAGTATTCGGGAATACAAATGCTGAGGTACATGTGTTTCAAGGCCCAAAATACAAATACTGAGATACATTTGTCTTCTATGCAACGGGATATCCCTGGGATACTTCTGCAAAAAACCGGCGAAAAAGTATTCCGGAATACAGATGCAGGGACTTTTAGAAATACGTTTGTTCCCGAACGGTGCTACGTGAGGACGTAATACGTGGCGAATGCGAATGGTAATTTTTGCTTCTGCTTCTTTTTTGTGAAATTTTATGCTGTTCCCCTTACCTCGGACTCTCTATTTATCATTAATGCTGCTAAAGAAGACATGTCAGCCCTGTTGAACCACATAGTTACAGAACAGGAAAGACTGCGTGCCACGCTTGACAAAAAGGTGTCTACCCAAAATGAACGCTGTTTTGCCGTGCTCAAACTGTCGTATAATAAGCTTCTGAGTCATTCATAGTGGGGAGACTAAACAACATGACCATAGTTTTGTTTTTTTTTCATTCAACTCTTTTACAGCGTTTTTTCTGCTACAATGGAAAGACTGGACGGCTTTGTGAGAGGAGCTTCTTTTGTTATTCTTACTCGTAATCTTTTTAAACCACAGCCTGTTTTAAGGTCGGTGACTGATATAAATCATGTTATAGGGTGGGTTCATTTTATAAATTACGAAGGAACTTGCAAACCAAACATAAGTTTTTATCTTTTAAATATATCTTTAAAAAGACAGCAAATGTAATGAGATACCTAAGTCTGGCAAAGTATCGCGATACAAGTGATGCATCTTAAATGCATTTCGCTACTGAGATACAAATACATATTTCAAATGTATCTCGATAGGGAGATACACATACACGAAAGTACCGCTAAGATACTACGCGAAACATTTGTATCACGATACCGCCAGCCCTGCCACCAAAACATTCGATTCAGTGGTTTTTATCGACAAACCTTTAACACGATTCGTTTTTTCGGGCTTCAAAAAAAGTGCCCGAGTTATAAAAAAACGTGACTTTGCGCATGTGCACCTTGTATTGCAGCGCTCTCAGCCGGGGTTTGAATAAACTAGGCCTGCATGCTGAATAAAGCACCGTTGACTGGAGCGCTGTTGACAAATTCGAGTTTTTTTGTGTGTGTGTGTGTTTTTTTGTTTTTTTTAATGATTCAGGCACTTTTTATGGAAGCCCGGAAAAAGGAACCGTGCTAGTGATTTCTTTATAAAAACCACTGAATTGAATATTTCTGAGGACGCTTTACAGCTTTGTCATTGATACTTTTGCTCTAAATTGAATATTTCAAAAGTTCAATTATTAATCTTAATTGTTTTTGTTAATTGGTCAAAAACACAAAAAATAGCCTGACTTGTTCCAAACAATCAATAACCTTATTCATTTGGTTTCGTCTTCCTAAAATGCACCAAAATAGTTTTAAACCTTGGCTCAAGTTACGTGGAATACACTGCATACAAAGTGGAAGTAGCTTCACACAAGACGTTGAATCGTAACGTTCTGCCTCTATTTTAAAATCATCAGTTATGGTTCGGTCAAATTCCGTAACACTACTCGGGATGTTATAAACCAGCGGGAGCACGCTTTAAGAGATTAACATTTTGGAACCCAAAATCTAGTAATTTGTCGGATTATTCACCGATAGGTTAGGCTCTCAAAGCTTATAGAAGTCCTTCTTTTCTGTATTTACTTAGTAAGAAGACCATCGGCGCCGCGATTTGGAAGTACTCGTACTTTATACTCGATCCTTGATTTCCTCAAACGTAATAGTCGGGCTTACTTTTTAGACTTTTTCCCCCAACTAGTATTGACTGAAGTATAGATTAACCCCTTCCTTTCACGTTCTAAATCGGCCTTAACGTAGATCTTCCGGGGTTTCTTTTTAGCTAAGACTAACATATATTTAGTGGCGCATTATAGAACAACACATGGCAAATATAAGTATATTGCTCTACCACCGTATATATGTTTTTTTTTTAATTGCTAACAAATTATTATAGTCTCTACAGTCACTGACACCATAGGAGACTCATTGAGTGGCGAGTTGCGAGCTTCTTATTATCGATCCTGGTTAATGACATTGCGGAATTCACCGATTAGAAAGCCGAATAACGAATCACGAACCGAGTACCATGAACATGGTCAACTACTCTCTTCTTTACTTCAGCTCTCGGTGACTACGGGTCCTGGATAATATTGGGTCGATTTCGGCAACTGATATAAAAATTTGTACTTATAATTTACGGCGTGCAAGAATAATTCACACCGAACCACGCACACCGGAAAAAAATAACACTGGAATTGCTCACCGTTTACATGAAGTCTACTCTACGGTACGTGGGATGGTAAGACCTACCCACGAAAAAAAGGAAGTGTGCAACGGGGCATGCATTGCACTAGTTCTTGGTGACGTGTATCTTGCATATCATTACAGACTTCTGCATTAGTGTCTCGACAGTTTAAAAGTGATGAAAGTGTACCGCTACATTGATGATTTTTTATAGTCTTATATACCAACAAAAACGACTTCCCAAACATTGTGTCTAACATTCTCACCAGCTTACAAAATGCTGAGACCAGTTAGATAAAATTCAAGAGCTTCCAGAAGGAGGATCTTTAAAATTCCTAGACATCCGGCTGTTTTTTTTTTTTTGTCCTATTATATCTTGTTGGTCATATGACCCAAGAGTTAAAAACCCACTCCTTCAATTTATTTCGGCACATTCAAAGTTTGTAAAGAGGGGCACAGTAAACTCTATGCATCAAAAACTCTATTAACAAGTCCTGCTCGCATTCAGCCCAAGTAAGCTTTGAGGCACAAATATCTAGGCCCTAACAATCGGGATACACCAGAGAGCTATCAACCCCTCTAGCTGAAATTCTCATTAAAAAAACCTAAAAGGGTGAAAGTACAGCTGGCAAGTTAAGGGAGGAGAATAAAGAGGTCAAAACTTACACCTTACATTCGTAACATGTCACACAATCTCGAGAAGATAGGACACCGTGCAAATGTAGCATAGTCTTCTCAGCCCCCAACAAACACTTACGTTTATGCAAACAAAAAAGTGAACTCTACCCCGAATCACAGTACAGGCTGCCCTAAAAGCATCAAACATACCTAGAACAAACTGGTAGATGTGAAAGCGACCGCTTAAAACGAGCAGAAAAACAATATCAAAAATGCAAAGTCAAGACACCTAGGCATCCATTGCCGGAACTGCGGATGCTCCACAGACTTAAAAAAAGGCACTTCTATCAGCAAGAACTTTAAACAGCTCACGCGAGAAATGATTGATGCCGAGAACATTGCGAACTTGGACGAAAATTGTGTAGCACCCCTTCTATAACTTTATCTGAAAAAGAGTTGGTTTACCTAGCCACATAGAGAAAATAACAAAGTGCTGTAGATACAAGCGCAAACAGCGTAGAATACCAAATGCAGAACTGGGTTGATAGTCAGCGCTGAATGAGCAGTTCCTTTTTACTGGTGTGAGTGTTTCAGCGTGAATCGTTCTTGAGCGCAGTAAATTATAAGTATGAAAAGCCAACGCGTTCAATCCTCCATCTTAAGGTAATATGAGAACTTCAAGACGTTCCACGTTGCACCAATAGAACTGGCAATCTTCGTTTTAAGGTACGTAAAATTAGTGGAATACGTCTCAAAGGTTTAATGGACCCGCTTTCATTTAAAAAATGAACTAAATAGAATTTCGGCCCTCATCACACGACAATAAACATATTATTAAAATATTAGAAAAGGAAAACACAATTCCTTATTAAGTTGTGAGTTCTTTTGTTCTGTTTTTTCATAATACTTATTTTTGTTTACCATACCTGATCTGTAGATGAACAAGCAGAACCTAGCGGAATTGTTTTGGTTAGAAAAGCTAGGTACGCGCAGTGTTTGGTATTGCGGAAGCATACCGTGGCATCCGTATAATATTGTGTACGAATTCGAGCGACACTGACAGCTTTATGAAACGCGGGACGTGACATATTATTGTCACACGTCCTGCCTCGTGACTTGTTCTTTTGGCAGCCTGATTGAGTGATGCCGCGATCTGATTAACTGCCGAGCGTGCATAAGTATACGGAACTCTCGACGCCCTGAGTTCTTTAACTTCTCAGTGACCGCGGACAGTGCTGCAATTCTGCAACGCATTAGTGCATATTTTTAAACGTCACTGGTATGTTGCGAAAGGGCATAAACTACATCAGTGACACCATCAGTGACTATATGTAAATCCTGCTCGATTTCATATATATGCATATTCTTATAATCCGCCGTTCTTTGAGGCTTACTTTGGTGAAGTAATGGACGATGGCGAACTCGACGATGGTGGCAAAGACGAATCCGAAGCCGATGGCCACATAGTAGTCCAGAGCCGTGCAGTAGGGAACTTTCGGAAGGTCGTTCCGACTCTCCAGCGCCAGGAACGTCATGGTCAAAATTGTGGTCACCCCTGTAGCATAGTTAACGTTACCGTAAAAACGTTAGAGGAACCAACATCGATTAAGGTAGAGAAGGCATCTTGCACACAGGGGTAAACGCTGATTTCTCAAGCACGACGGTTTCTTAGTATGAGCAGCCAATCGTGTCTTATCTGCGGTATCAGCATTAACCTTCTCGCTCTCACCTACCCGATATCGTTGCATACACGCTTTGCATAAAACAATCTTCTTTTTTTTTTGTCTTAAACGCAAAATTTGGAACAACATATTGCTCGTATTTCAAACAGCCCACCGAAAAACCTAAAAGACTACCAAAAAGTTTAAGTAAGCGACACTCCAGTCGCATGAAAGGAGCTTCATATTAGCCAAGTATAGTTCCATAAGTAATCGATATAGTAAAGATTTTCGTTGATTTTATTTGATCGGCAAAAATCTTCTTCCGTTATTCATATTTTATAGCCTCGATTATATCCGGAATAAAAAAGGAAATAACTCTGTCAATGTGTAAGCATTAAATGTTTGCTTCGAAATGTCCACTTTTGGCGTTGCTTGATTGGCTGCAAATCAATAAAATTAATTTCAATTTTTTTATGGTGTAAACTTAATTTACTTTAATCCCTATTGTTGTTGTTGCTGTTGTTGTTGCTGTTGTTATTCTTGTTGCTGTTGTTATTGTTCTTGTTGCTGCCGTTGTTAGTGTTTTTGTTGCTGTTGTTGTTGTTCCTGTTGCTTCTGTTGTTGTTTTTCCTGTTGCTGTTCTTGTTGTTGTTCTTGTTGCTGTTGTTGGCTGTTGCTGTTGTTGGCTGTTGCTGTTCTTGTTGTTGGCTGTTGCTGTTCTTGTTGTTGTTGGCTGTTGTTGTTGTTGTTGGTTGTCGTTGTTGTTGGTTGTTGGCTGTTGTTGGTTGTTGTTGGTTGTTGGTTGTTGGTTGTTGTTGGTTGTTGTTGTTGGTGGTGGTTGTTGTCGTTGGTTGTTGGTTAGTGGTTGTTGTTGTTGGTTGTTGTTGTTGTTGTTGTTGTTGTATAGAGAACGAACATTAAGTACGGATCATGAAAAGACGATCTCAAAATCCTCTTTCACGCCCCCTTCGAAGTGAAATGGAGTACACGGGTAAAAATTGAGGGCGAGGGGATGATGATAGCGTCCAGGGACGTCGGAACATGGAACTCTGGTTGGAACGTTGGTGGATAGGCACAAAGCTAGCTGTGCCTTTGTCCCCACTCACTGTTAAAACGCGTTCGAACGCGAACGTCAAACGCCGGCGTTCGTCCCCCGAACCCGTTTGAACAGCGAGTAGGAACAAAGGCAGCTAACTTTGTGCCTATCCACGAATCATCCCAACCCGAGCTTGGTGTTCCAACGTCCCCGGCCGCTTCCGTTTCCTCTTCTCCATCACTTGCTACCCGCATAAGGCCCTGTCACGTTGATGGAACATGGCGGCGACAGCAACACAACATGTTCATCAACAGTTGGTCAACCTGGTTCTCGGTCGCCCTGTTCTTCAACAAACCTGTCACATCGCGGGAACATCAGCCCCACACAGGCGACAGCAACAATGTTGCCTCGGTGCGACAGCTTTCGGCAGCAAGAAAGGCTACAACGTTTATTGGACGACGCTTGTTGTCCAGATCGGTGGATGAGCGAATTTTGTGCCGGCAACACGGCAACACAGGTAGCTTCGATGGCAGAGCTTTCTATCAATCACGCGTTCTTTTCCAAAATCTTACTCAAATGAAGGCCTGAAAATGCTATGCAAGCGTAATTAAGGCTGGCGTGCAGTTAGAATACTTTTATTCGTGTTTCACTGTGTAATTAAGGAAAGCGATTGTCGCAATGGCCACGGCTACGGTCGTGAACATTCAGACCGTTGTTAAAATTAGAACGGCCGGTAGACCAGCTCACATTGCTGCTGAGAAATAAAATGACATGCCTTCTCACCCGTTGATACATTTTCATAAAAGGCATCCACGAAAGCGAGCGATTCAAAAATCGAAGTACAAAAACGACCGCTTTGATTATGATTGTTGATGCTTGGAACTTGAAAACCACCGCTCTCAGACACCTGAATTGATTCACAAATTGCCAGGACGTTTTGGGGAATGAAATTAACACATAACAGGCTGCAAAGGCAAATAGACGGCGTTGAAAAATATTTATTCTACTGATCGTTACGAAGGCCGATCGTGTCGGTGTCGTAGTTTTTAAACACTGCCAGTTCAGCTCGACACCACGCTACGAGATACTTTGGGGTACTGTGCGTGCTAACTGAATTCGAGTCTAAAAAGAGTAATTGCATAAAAGACAGAACCGGACAAAACCACTTCATACGGTGGCGTAAATCATGAACATAGCAGCGATCTCATCATCCCCGGTGAGGGCTAGCTGCTTCATCGGCTAGTGAAGAACATTTTGATCAAATAAAAAGTGAGAAATACTCTCCTTGTCGAGTTTTCTTATTACAGTCACTGGTTGATGTCGTCCCGTGGTAATTTCCGGCCCTTCGAACACACTAACACCTTGTATCGGGTAACATCTCCAGCGACTCCGCGCCGCGCACGAACAAAGGTAAACAATTAGGATGGCGGAGTGTTCCTCGTGTTGGTCTTGCCGTCAGCGCGCTGTGACAAGGTGTTCTTCAGCTATCGGACAACTGATCGGCGAACACGGTTGCCGAGCGTCAAAAACATGTTTCGCTATAGTTTCTGTTACCTCCATGTGACAGAGTCGCCGAAAACATGTTTCCCTCGTGTTGATGAACAGAGTTGTCCAACTGTTCCCTCAATGTGACCGCGCATATAGTGAACGTGATCGACGTACCAAGAGCGATTCTGTCCGCCGTGGCTTCTCGGTTGATCCAGAAGGAGACCCACGAGAGGACGACCAGGAGGGTGCAGGGCGCGTACACCTCGATCAGGAAGTAGCCCATGTGCCGCTTCAGTTGGAAGTTCACCAGGAGCATAGCGAAGGGACCTTCTGCGCAGCACAATCCCAGCGTTTCCTCTCTTAGAGGCACACCTCTTCGGGGCATTCGAGACAACAAATTCGCAGTTTAAACACAGATTGGGTTTCATGGCTCGAATCCCTGAGAAAGTTCGAAGGAACGTCATGGAAACCGTTGCGAAAAGTGTTACACCTACTTGAGAGGGCCATTGAGAAAGAAGAATTAAATTCAAAGCGCCCTTCCGACTGGAATCAAACCGAATGCCGGAAACCGGCGTTCGGCATTCGAACAGTGAGTAGAAACAAAGGCAGCTATAGCTTTGCGCCGGCCCGTGCACTAGTCATTCCAGTCAAAGCTCGGGGCTCCGAACTCTTTCGCGCGCTCTCCTCTCCTCCGCTTCATTAGTTTCTATTCGTGTAACCAATAAAAATCTACAAAAAGAAAACTAACTTTAAAGTCCATTACAATTTCCAAAGAATGCCGCGGAAAGGCATTTCGTAGAATCAATACTTTTTTCCCCCCTGAAGTCACCCGGTGAGACCAACAAGTTAGAACTATGCTTCGTTTTGCCACAAGACTGCGCGAAAATACCATTAACCTCCCTCTTAAGCTCTCAGCGACGGGGAAAAAATATACGAATGCAAACAGCCGGTATATAGATGTCTAAAGCCACGGCCACAGCGCCTAATTGGTTTAACTAACGATACCACGGGAAAATAAAGATGGCGAACAGTGTGACGTTGCGCTTTTGGCTTTATTTGATTGGTCCCGTTGAATCGTGGCGTTGGCTGTGCTCTAGCGTAAAGAGAAGCGATAGCGAAGTAGGGACCCCGACTGTAAGCGGAATGTTCACCCTGCGGAAGCCACCGCAGGGATCAGTGTTAAGACCTCTTTTATTTATTTTATTTTTATTAATGACTGTGCAAAACACATGTCAGTTCTTGTTTTTTTATGCCTACGATTGTGCTCTGTAAATTTAAGTGATGTTATTTCTGTAAATCATCAACTCTTACTTAATGAATTCTTCGTGCGCTTCTTTAGCTGGAGCAAAACAAAACGGCAGATGGAAATACATTTTGATAAGTTAGTGTTCATGCGGTCTGCAAATAAAAATCACCTTTGGTGTTTAGATATGGCATTGAAGATATAGTATTAAATGAGGTTTATGATTTAAAATACTTAGGTATTGTTTTAACGCCTAACCTAAAATGGCACAGGCACGTTAACTTCATTTGTCCTCGCTCCCTTAGGAAGCTGTAGGGCATGTTAAACGTACGTTGAAATACTCTCGCAAAGAGGTCAAACTAACCGCTTTTAAAATTCTCGTTCGTCCAATTTTAGAGTATGAATTCGTTGTCTGGGACCCGTATCTAAGAAAGGACATTAATCTTCTCGATTCAATCCAGGCTGAGGCTGTTCGGTTTATTTACAATATGTATGATCGACATTTATCACCGTCGTCCGCCATGAGAGTGTTGGGAATAGAATCTTTGTCTTTCAGACGGACTGTCGAGCGGCTGTTGAAAATGTTTCATAAAATTGGTAATGGGGATTGTGGCATCCAGTGCATAAACCACATTAATTTTACAGATGCCAGTCGCACCAGACGGTCTCGTCCTTTCAACCCTGTACCATTTCTATCTCATCTCAATTGTTTAAAAAAGTTGTTTCCCTCGCGCTTTTGAGATATGGAACAGTGTTGATGGATCTAGACAGAAGCAACCCTATAATAACTTATTATTATAAATAGGTCATCCTACCTTGCCTTGATATGTGATTGTGAAATCGATATTTCTAGTACACATAATGGGGAAAAAATGCTCAGAAAACGCGGACCACGAAAAGGAACATACTCGACAAGACAATGCTATACTCGCAACTGAAGAATTTTAATAAAGAAAACAAAGACAGAAAAACGATACACTGTATCTTAAGAGATTGCAATGTAACAGGTGCTACGTGGGGCAAACAGGAATATTTTTGAATGATAGATTACGAGAACATACATATTCACTAGGAGACACTGGTGGGGGGGGGGGGGGGGGTTGCCGATTCATTGCAGAGAGTGCAAATGTCGGCCTGACTTTGGCAGGGTCAGCGTTCTGGGCGCACACAAGGAAAGGGTGACGAGAAAGTATTATAGGGGCCTTCCACATTTCGTGTCATGGTCATTCATGTGTTAGTGAACCTTCATTGGCGCTGTCAGCAAAAGAGATATCCTACCTGTGGGAAAAAAGAGTCACATAGTGAACGGGTAGTTCATTGACACGCTTCACGGTTGGCGAGAGTGGTCCTTTGTTTGTGTGCAATCTTTTAAGATACAGTGTATGTTTTTTTTTCTGCCTTTGTTTCTTTTATTAAAATTTTTCAGTTGCGAGTACAGCATTGTCCTGTCATGCATGTTCCTCTTCGCGGTCCGCGTTTTCTGAGCTGTTTTCCCCATCATGTATAACGTCAACAAACTGGCCCAGTTCTCCACCTTATTATAGTGTTTCGTTTTTGATTGTTCTTTAGTACTGATTTATTTTAACCACTCTTTTCTACTCCCACAACGGTCCCAATCGAGGTCGCAGTGTACGCAAATAAATAAATAAATATAAATAGATAACACGTAGAGGTTGATTACCACAGAAAATATAAAAGTAAGTAAAGGTTATTGGGAAGAGAATAATTAAGAGAAATAAAATGTAAAGTCATTTTGATACCTTAGACAGGCTACAATCTTACTAGTATACTTTGTTTCAGCGTAAGTCTGGACGCTACGAGGTGATCGGACCAATGAAGCAGCTTCAAAAGCGCAAGTCACTAGGCCTTTTTTGTTTATGATTGGCTCGGAAATGATAGAACACGTACAGGAGCATGACGAACACCATGACGGTGCCCTTTTGACGCTGTCTGATTGGTCCCAACAGCTCGTAGCTTCGGCTGCGTCTGGACTTAAATGTCGACCAACAAGCAGAAAGAAGGAAACTCTCCCCCAATTCCTTCTTTGTATTCGAGAAAGGGGGAAACCCTCCCGCTTTCTGCTGGAAGCAGCTCAGAGACCCGCTCCTTGGGGAGAGGAGGAGAGAAGAGTGCAAGGAGCAATGGAGAGAAGGAAACTGGTAAGCGGTTTTCTGCCCGGCAGAAGACGATTTTGTAGATCGCCCTTTAAATAAGTTTTGCGCGTTATTTATGCGTTGCGCGAAGTAGTTGATACAAGGTTTGGTTGTCCAAGGGAGAAACGATGCTTTTGGCGTTTGAAACGTGTAGGTTTTGATAGAACAGCCTAAAGCTAATCTAAGATGCACCTACTTGTATCTTAACTCGACACATGAAAGGGGGAATCAGTAACAAACCTCGAGAATCTGGACTTTTTTTTTTCCTATACAGTTCTTGAGCTGAATACGAGTGTAGGTTGATATAGTGCGTGAGAGGAAAAACTCTTTCTTTGCTCTCTCCTACAGCCTGAGCTCAAATATCATTCCTACGGCTTTAAAATTAAAAAAAAAGACGTTATATGTACCAGCGCGATTTTCGTGTAATCACCACTTCGTGATGCTCGTTAAGGACCCAAGGTTAATAATCATACGGCACTGACCAAGTTTTCTCCCTAACGCAAAAAGAGAGGTCAACAAATTTAATAGCTGACTGACGTCCTGCCGTTTGAACATCCAGCTATCTGACTCGGTTTACTTTTCGACGGCAACAGCTAGGTATATGCTCTCCCATTCCACTTCACCCATTTGTAGAAGCAGGGCGCCACTAAATGTTCTTACTTTTAAACCCAACTTTCACAGCCTGCGCACTAAGGCTGTTACGAGTGCAATAATGACGAAGCTGGCCGTGACCTTGAACAACTTGAGTCGCTCCTCCGGCGGGGAAGGATATTAAGTTGTTTTTTAGTTTTTTTTTATAAAACATATTGCTGAACTTTTACGAGGTACATCGAGAACTGCAATTTCGTCTTAATACGTGAGATTCGTACCGGCAAATCGTAAAGAGTCTCCCACCGTCACTCGTGTTTGGGTTAGCACCATCGCCACCGAGATCAGTATTATTATCATCAGCCGAGTGAGGCATGTTCGTTTTATGTAAGTTTAGGCAGCACTAGCACTCTTAATGATCGTGACCATTCCATTAAAGCCTGCCTTCCCTACCTGGTTCTATCTTTCTGGGCTGCTAATGAAGGCAATTACCCCATTCTGCGGATGGCATTGACATTGCGGCTCATTTTCTCGACTTAGAGTAGTTTATTTTTGTTTTTCTCTCAGCTCCAGAAACGTATGGTGAAATAGAACTTGCTAGTTGAGTGCGTACACAGCCGTGACACGATGAAAGATGGGGGAAAAGCGCTGCCTCAAGATTGCAACTCAAATTTTAGAACAAGCTTGGTTATTGTTGTTGTTGTGGAAGCTTTCAAGCATGCATTTAAGTTTACACATTAGAAAGAATAAATGTATAAATGATACTTGATGCTGCTCGTTTCTAGAGTGATACACCGCGAGCAGTTTTCCTGTTGTATGCGTGCGACGTGCCTTACCTTTCCTAGAAAAATCACTCTGGTTGTCGGTTGGCGTTTGAACGAGGTCAAATTGGTTGAGTTTCATATCTGACGCTATCACCACGCGGCGCTTGGGGTTCCAGCGGAACATGACGTCCTTGGCGGGATAGCCGGCTGGTGAGAAGAGGACAAATAAAACATAATAATGAGCACGTTCTGGACTTATGCTCTTCGTTACAACATGCCAAAAAAAGAAAAGAATAGTACATGTTTTTTGTTTTTTTTAACGTGGTTTGCAAAGCCATGTAGTTACCGTATTATAGAGCTATAACAAACTGTTCAAAATGGCGTTGCACAACTGTAAATTTTCCGGACAAAAAAAAAGCACAAAGCTCGAGATTTGATTTTAGAGCAGTTATGCTTGACTCCCGTGAGTAGTCGAGTGACATGAAACGAGGTGCTTCACTTTGAACCGATTACAAGTTTGTTATTGATGTATGCTAAACCGTCTATCTATTTCCGAATTGTAGCTACAATATCATCTATCTTTCCTACCTAATAGAACGTGTCTGGCACGGAAGCGCACAAATACATCGAGTCTGTGAACACTACTTACAGCTTCCAATCCGCAGGGGACAGCGTTGTGTGTCCATCGGGAATTTTTCCAAGTTCATCGGACAACTTGCGCTGACAGTCAGCCTGCAAGTCGAATCACCTCCAGTTCATCATTTGTTTGTTGTACTTTTTGTATTTATTTGTTTTTTGTACAAGAGCCAGTAAGGAATTGCACTTCGCGTACCGGTTCTTCATTCCCCAGATATTTTCTGAACGCCGCCATTTTGGTACTTACTGCAGAGGGGCGAAACTTGCGGGAGTTACGATTTGAAAAATGTGACTTCCGTAGCTTTAGACTAATTCAACTTGGAATACAAGGCATCGCCTTGTCTTTTATTTTATTGTCTACGCCAATATTATAGTATTCGCCAATATTAGATATTGTCTAAAAAAAGTTTAGAACTCTTTTTTGTTTGCTCGACCATATATAATATTTAGCAATTGAGCTACTTACTCAACAAAAAGAACGCCCTTCAACGCCTTTTCGTTTCATTTTTTGCTGACATGAGCCAGCTTTTGATGGCGTCACTGAAATCTGCGCCGAGTTAAAAGAAACCTAGCGGTTAACCCATGACTGGCCATGGCTATTCAGTAGTCGAGACTAATCGATCTAATCTATCATTATTTTTACAAATTTTTGATTAATGCTGCTCATTCTCGCGCAACATTTTGAAGAAATGTCGGTATTGGTGTCTACATCGCGCAAGTTTTCCTCATCCTGTCCTGTCTCTAAAGAAAACAAAATGTACGCGTCATCCTGCTTACAGCTTCCGTGGTTTGGATCGAAAACATAGACTGTCCAAGATGTCAGGTCTATCCATCACTGTGTTTCATCGAACCTCCCCAACTCGTCTTCTCTTGCTCTCAAAGATGAAACATAAAAATAGCTCGTAATTTTAGGGGTCCTTGCCACATCATGCTCACGAACACCGTAGACTCCAGACGAGTCCTCGAAAACGGGTTGAAGGATGTTTCGAAAGATTGCCCCTATTGCTCATTCGGCGAAAAATAAAAGCACCGAGAAGAAACTCTTGATCCTCAGAAGTCTTAATTTTTACTCGGTACTGTTGAGACTTTTTTTTTTCTGTTACCAGCTATAGAAAGATTAACTTCCGTGTTACATTGTGATTTGTTAAGAGTGCCGTCTGGGCGATTTGGTTGTTTATGGATTCATTGCCTGATTGCGGTTGTACGGCGCATCTGAAGAACCGCACCGTACCAGGCAGGAATAGTAATCAAATCACGAGGGAGATCATCGCAACCAAAAATATCGAGCGGCTAAACGACCAGTGTGTTAGCTCCCGTCTCCTAACTTTTCAAGTGAGGGAGTTCCAAGTGAGGGAGCTAGCTTTAGGTTTTACCCACTAATCATTCGAAACAGAGCTCGGCATTCTAACTTACCCGCGCGCATCTCGACTCCTCCTCTCCCTTAATCTCTCGGCGTATACTATAGGCGCCACATCGTGTGTTTGTCTGCCTTCTTCAAACGCCGGCAATCTGTCGGTGCATTTTAATCAACGCGCATAAACGACACTGTCAACGCTTCGCTAGCAAGGACAATCATCGGTATCGAATTCGCTCTGGTTCACACACCTGCGTTCGCGCACGACCGAGTTCTGGTGACCTCTTACGACGAGAAAACACAGCGGCACGCTGGCGCCATCTATGAGTCGCCCCTAGAACTGCGTTTCACTAGAGTGAAGAAGTGTCACACGATTGCCCGATAGATGGCGTCAGTGTGGTCAGTGGCCGCAAGAGATCACAAGGAACTCGGTCGCAAGAAGTCGCAAGCGTGTGAACCAGCCTATCTTCTAGGCGACAAAGTCTGTCCTCCTGTTGCTCCACTCTCTGCGCGATCGCACCGACTCGAACGGTGGTCGTGGTAAACATAATAAGCTCTACTGTTGGTCTCAACCAAATATAACCAAAACCGACGCGCCCGGACTGCAATAAGGCCTATACAAATGTGCCACGTAGTATTTTAGTCACGTATTTTTTTATTTAGTTACCGGTGGCAGTCATGTACACGTTAGTGAAACAATTCATTACAATTACAATTACTCTTGGTTCAAAAGTATTCAATTAGATTCACTGACTACGTAGAAGAACGTAATTGACTGTTATTTGAAGTAACCGTTACCTCTTCCGATCACGTCAGATTTACAAAATGAGACTACATTAATGAATTAGATTTACCGGAGGCTAATATAAGTACTTATCATCTCAATCCACCAAGTTTGGTAGACCATCATCCTCTCAGGGACGTGGTTCGACGACTCCGCTCGTGTACCAAAAAGGGCGCCATCAGAAAAGTAAGAAAGACATTCTAAGCGGGTAAAATTAATTTTAGTACTTCCAAAAGTCATCCCGTTACCTTTATGATTACTTTCCAGTAAATGTATTCAAATGATTACAAAATCACTCGAAAAAGTAATCTATAACCAGTCATTTGACTACTTGTAATAAGTAGCGTATATAAGTCTGCAGGAGAGTCGCCTTCGTGACTCTGCGGTAACTGAAACAAATAAAAAGCGATACAAACAGAATATATATGAGAACTAAACATGTCTAGAAAGAAGGCAAGAGTAATCATAAATCTAACTTAAAGTAAGGCTTTATATGCGGAATTCGAAACTACAGCCCTTTATTAATTTTACGATACACTTTCCAATGTTTTAAGTTTACGAGACACCTTCAAGCCTTGAAGCTTGATTGACAGCCGTAAAATGGCCTTATAATACGAGATGTCATAACGATTGGCTAGTCAGACAAATAGTTTTACTTTAATTAGAATGTAAAAAGCAGAGTGAGATTAAATTTGACAGAATCGGCGAGCAGAATTGACGAGCGTGGGCCCGATCCACTTTAATTAAAAAGTGAATCGGGGCTACATGACGCGATAGCGCGTTTTATTCAAAAATATTCATTAAAAAAAACGAACACCTAAGTAAATCAATAACACACCGGTTTAATTTTAGCGGGGACTTGTTACCGGGTCATCTTGAGATGAAAAGGAAGCACTACACGCTCTTGAGAAACTAGAAGTGTGTTTCTCCGCCCCCATAGAGACACTACCCATAGCAGAAAGCTCAAACTACGTGAAAATGTGACGTAAGGGCTTGGAATAGAACGCTAAAGTTTGAAAACATAACGTTCTTTTTTTCTTGAGATAGAGAGAGTTAATTAGGAAAAACGAAATTTCTCTGTGGGCCGATGTCCACCCAAGCCTAATTTCGTCAAAGCAAGAACTGAGACAGTGGACGCATGTGGCATTTATGGTGCGTTTGCAGTTGCGGATTCGCGAGCAGACCCGCGCCGGCGACGCGCGAATTTTCGAGCCGCGGATGGCGAAATCGACTCGTCGCTGGCAGAAAATGTGAATATGGGTCCTGGACTGATCCATATTTTCCGCCAGCGAGGAGCGGCAGTTCAGAACTGGAAGTTAGTGGGGGCTATCTGCACACTGGCGCCACCACGTTTTAACTAACGCGAGAAAGAGCGAACATGCCGCGGGCGCCCGAAACTTCGTTTCTTATTTTGACGATATCAGGTCTATAGGTGGACGCCGGCTCATAAAGCAATTTAGTCTTTCTTTTTAATCTTTGTCGACCAGGTAACGTCATGCTCTCAAACTTTCGCGTTCTATCGCAACCGCAGGCGTCATATTCTCAAAAGGATCCAGATTTCTGAGACGCGCATATAGTTCATTTACGCGAAACAAAAAACGCGGTTCTCATTTTTATAAGAACAGCCCCGTATATTTAAAGGCGTAAGCATCAATATTAGACCAGTTACTCGTCGAATTCAGACAAGCGTCGTCGTCGTTCAGATATTGGCGAGACTTCGCAATTCCTAACAAAAGGTCATCACAAGAAACCGAAAAGAAACACGTCCAGTTCTGTCCGACCTATCTTAGTGGTGTTCAGTCTATTTTGATCACTATCGCTGTTTTTATTTTGTTTTTCGTTTTTTGTTGTTGTCTTGTTTCTAGAGTACAGACCTTTTTCAAAAGTCGGCGCCAACGCCTGTCCGCCATTGCTTGCTCACATACTCTGCGCACGTAGTGGACACGGGTCTTGCGTCAGAGTTCGGCGTGAACTCGGCTGAGCTCGTATTGGACACGAGTGTTGACGTCAGCGTTCGGCAAGGACTTGGATCCAATCACGAGCCTCCTGAGCAAGCAATGGTGGCAGCCAATGTTGCTCGATGGACTTTTGAAAAGTGTTTATTACCCCAAGTTCGTCCGCTTCTTTTGCAGGGGTTGCAGTGACGTCAAGAACGCCGAGCTTTGATTGGCTCCGATTGAAGGATAGTGGGTAGACCTCGAATCAAGCTGCCTGGAGGTCTACCCTCTATCCTTCAATCGGAGCCAATCAGAGCTCGGTGCCGTTCTGACGTCACCGCAACCCCTGCAAAGAAGCAGACGAACTTGCGCTCCGCATTAAACGCAAATTTCATAGCGCAAAGGCGATATGAGCGCCATGACGATGCACCTTTGCCGCTGCGTGATTGGCTCCATCGGATCTCGGCGTCGACTGCGGTCGGACTTAAAGTGAAACGGAGTGTGCATATCAAGGCCGTATAGGCCGAAATTTTGACGTCATCTACGAGAGGCCAACGAGGTGCACTGGCTAGACGTGACTGCCGCATCAGCACTCGGCTGAGACTATGATTTTTCCCGCCAGTCGTGTACGATACTCATTACAAGTAATCAACTTGTAATCGATTACTTTTGAAGTCATTTTATGATCATTCGAATACGCTTATTAGGAAGTATAATCACGGGAGTCATCGGATTACTTTTAAAAGTACTAAAATTACTCGTAACTTGCACTATTGTTTTCCCTTGCCTTCCTACTGACACCCTTTGTTTGTGCAAGTTTCCTAGCAAGGAATCCTCGAACCAATTAGTTTTAGAAACCGTTTTTTGCACACCCGATACGGTTCGATGGGCCCTCCGGTGCGAACAGCGCATGTGCGCGAGTCTTCTGTGGTAGCGCATGCGCAGTTCGCAGCGGAGGGCACATCGTACCGTATCGGAGGTGCCAAGACGGTTTCCTAAAACTCTCCATTATCTCCGAAAGGAGGATGGTTTACCGAAATTGCTAAAATAAGAAGAGACGTAGTTTGTTATTCGGTAATTCTAATCCAATGATGGACAGTAAGAAAGACCCGCTTTCAAACCGGCAGAAAAGTCTCGTTTTCAAAATCTGAAGTAGTCGAAAGAGTAACGGTTACTTTTTCAAGTAACGGCCAATTACTTTTATTCCCGTGTAATCGAGCAACCTAATTGAATACTTTTTTAACCAAGAATAATTGTAATAGTAATAATATTTTTTCTTTAGTAACGTGTATAAGATTGGTTCCCCCTGACTGAGCAGGAGTCCCAGCCAATGTTGATGCAGCAGTCGTGTCTAGCCTGTGCCCCATGTTGGCCTCTTGTAGATGACGTCGAAAATTTGGTACTTCGGCCTTGCTAATCAGGAGGTGTTTAGCTTCCGCGACGCTTCCGTAGAGTTTATCGCTCAGAAGAAAAACGCCGACTCACTGAGCTGCGGCCTTGTCCCAGAAGAGAAGGCCAACGCATGACGTCATCGTTAACGGATCTCCGGACGACAGTACGCAGAAAAGCAGTAGCCGCGTGCCCCTGGCGTCTGCCGCCTGGGGCGGGTCGAATATCCACGAACAATGACGTCATGAGCAGGCCTTTGTCTTCTAGGTAATGTTAGTCCAACACACGTCGAGTACTTGCCTAGACGAGTAGAGGACAGTGCCGTCCTGCGCCAGGCGCACGAACTTGTTGGGCTGCGTGATGGTGTGCAGGTAGGAGTGCTTTCCGTTTAAGAAAGACGTGTCCGGCCGCCATATCTTCTCCAGCATGGATATGGACAGGGTCATGGACGGCATGGACCCACTGAAGGCCAGGCGCCGGTCCAGCCAGCTCTGTCTGAAATAGCAGTCCATGGAATAGGTCTGCGCAGTGGAAACAAAAAAACAAGGATGACGTCACGACAGTGTGAAAACTACAGGGTGTTTCCGAGCGCTGTTCGGGCGTAAAAGACACTCGTATACACAAACCATTAAACTGTGCGCAATTAAACTTTTACAAAGTTGTCTTTAGGAGGTTCCATTCGTCAATTCATCATATAACATTTTTTTAAGTGTAAGTTTTTTTATATGAATACCCGAGAGCAGATTTGGTAGATACAAGCCTGTGTGGTATCATCTGTAAGCAGCAGCGCCAACCAAATGGTTTTAATTGTTTTCCTCTTTGTGCGTAGAAAAAGGTTTGTATTCTTTCTTTTTATTGTTTTTTGCCGCCTACACTTTTCAAACGTGTGTGTATGGTAAATGTACCACCTAAAAACGCCTATGTGTAACGCTTTAATGCACTCCTTTTGCTGGTTTATTTATACAATATTTTTGACACTTGAATAGCGCTGAGAAATATTCTACTCGACTAAATCAAGTAATACATCGAAATGAACTTGGTCTCATAAACCGTTTGACAGCAGCTGAAGGACTGTCTGTGGTCAGCTCATGATTATGAATTGAATGCCTATTTGTCTGGCTACACGATAAGAACTTCCTACTGGGAGAGTGAGCTAGTGGTTAGATACTTCGGTGGAACCGTTTGCCAATCGGAGCGACGGAGTGAAGGTATGCGACAACGCTTCGCCATAGGAGAGCACTTCAATTATCTGGTATCACGTGCCTCTCACTGACGAACAAATCGACTCACTGAGGCTGTAGAGGCTGTAGCCTTCGCTGTTTGCCGAATCATGATAAAACTGAGCATAATTCTTGCCAGCTTCCAAAAGCTTTCGGAAGCAACAACAAGAAGGGACGAAGCCGTAGAAAATGATGACGAGGCGACACTTTAAAAAGACACGTCGAAGCGTGCCCGGAAGGCCGATACCATGCGTCAGTATCCGCTACGTTCCACATAAAGTGCAATTCTGAATATGACGGTTCGATGAATAGATAAAAATACGCCTTCATTTTTTTAAAGTATAGACAATACACACAAAACAGAGTGCATCAGGGCTTCCTTGGAACCTCCAAGCTAGTGCAATCAACAACAAAAAAATCATAGGAGCCTGAGTTCCTACATGTCACAGAAAAGCTTGCATACCGTAAGATTTTATATTTTTCAACAACGAATATTTCAGAGCATGTTCAGTTTAACAGAAACGTCCGAGAGACATTTGTCAATATCTAAAATTGAAAAGAAAACATCGCTGATGTCAAACGAGCTAAGTGGGACGTTGGTCGCACAGATTTATGATTATGTGCATCTCATTTGGTCAACTCTATTTTAAATCCTCGCTGCTGGGTCGTTTTACACAAACAGATGTAAAGAAAAACTTTGTAGGGTACTTCACGACCAATCTGAGTGCTAAATATATTCTGCCAGAAGTATAAAGATGTTACATTACCATGTCCACTTCAGAGACAGGTCCCATACTTCTGACTTCAATGTCAATGTAAACATCCGTCGGAATGTCTGTAATGAATTAAATCGGCAGGTATGGTAACGGTCAAAAGAAAAATACGCCACGACAATGGGTTTCACGTTTCTTTTTCTTTTTTTTTACACACAAGTCATTCATTACGAATTGCTGCAAAATAGAGGCGCAGGGTAGTTAGTAAATTATTCTGCATCTAAACCATATTTGTTTCCTGGAGCACTCACGAGTTTGATACCCGAAATATTCAAGATGGTTCCATAATCTTGTGACAGCCGGGCGAGCTCTCGCACGCTTCTGCCAACAAATGAGTTGTACTTTCAGCTCTCTTACTTTCTAGAAATGTTTCCCGTATAATGACTTTGTCGATTCAACATTTAACTCTGTAAGATATCAAAAACAACCACTCCTGATCATGATGTTAAAATCCTGCGACTGTGAAGGAAACTTGAAAGGAAAAGTTTAAGAAGACACAGAGATAAGGGGACAGACAATCGTCTCAAACTCAGCTAACAAATTTTATTCCGTCTGTAATGAATTAAAACGGCAGGCTTGTCTGTCCGCTTATTTCTGTGGAGACGCTTGTCTGTCTCCTTATTTCTGTGACTTCTTACACTTTTTCATTTCAAGTTTCCTTACCAGTCTCAGGATTTTAACATCCTAATCTACATACACCAGCTCGCCTGCACCTTGAATATTTTTTTCGTTAACCTCTCTCAACTGCAAATCTTGCAAAGGCCGAACCACGTGCGCTCAACGAACTTTTGAAACAAAGCGCCGCGATCGTCCACTCAAAATTCAGCCTCTCTTCTCCAGAAATAACAAACTACAAACTCCCCCTCCCCTTTAACTTGCTATTGGCGACTGGAATTCTTTACCCGCTCACATTGTCCATGAAACTGATACCAATAAATTTCGCGACATTTGTAAATCCCATTTGTAAGGGGTGATCAGCGTATGTTTTTCAATGTTTTGCTGTTTACCTTTAATCTTTGTGCATTCAATGCTGTATTTATCCCCCCCCCCCCCCCCCACGAAAAAAAATGTATCCCGATTCGGATACCTTTGAGGAAATAAAACCTGATCCGATCCGAGTCGTGGGGCCCACATCGTATTACGTTCAAACATTTTGTCTTATTTATCGTATTACGAATTTTCCTGCTAATATATACTGAGCTCTCGTTGTCAGCTTGCAAAGCGTCGTACAATTTTCTATATTGGTTACCTTACTATTATTGGCATATACGTACCCCAAACCCACAGTGCCCACCATTTGTTTTTTTCCTTCGTCTTCTCAGCGACTGCTTTTCAAGTAAAAAGAAAATTAAAAAAAACACGCCACCCCGAGGGAGGGAGTTTAGGTGGTAAAAATAATGTGTTGAATAAATTGCCAGAAGAGGACCTGATCTGGGATGCCATCCAGCAGAAATAATTTAGCCTCGGAATACGCTGAACGCCCGAACAGGCGACCGAGCGTAGGTTAGGGCTGGCTCTAACGCATCGCCGACCCTGATCTAATAGATTTGAGCCAAGGAACTAGGCGCTCTTCTTAGTTTTTTGGCGTGCCCCCTTTTGCGGAAGCTGCTGGCATAGTGCGCTTCGGTGCCTGCTGCTACGAGTGGGTACACTGGTTAGAGTAGCCAAGCTGCGGAAACAGCCCACGGTCGTTCAACCGCAAACTTCGATCGAATTCGTAAATTGTAAGAGAGATAGGAAATTCTTCTAGAGTTTGAATATAATTTTACGGGGGCGCATCCACAAAAAGATGGGGCATAAAAAATTTCAAATATGCCGTTTACTCTTTCTGAATTCTGTGCGTTTGTGACGTTTAATCGCGTTTTTGTGTGTTTTCTTTGGTGCGTAGTTTGTTTTAGAGAACAGGTGTTAGGCGCTCGTTTCGGGTTTGAGCGGCGTCGCCGTCGGCGTAACCGCGCACGCTGCATTATGGGACGTTTCCCGCTAAGCGGAAACATTTTCCACCTAAATTTAGCGGGAAAAGAAGAGTAAAACTTGTACAATAATAACTTGTGTTAGTCTTCCCTGTGTCGTCAGCGTCCAATGCAGCATCGCCACATCTAGAAACAAATTCATAATAATTATAATTAAGAGTAATAGTACTAGTATACTAGTAGTAGTAGGAGCAGCAGTAGTAGTAGTAGTTACTCTATTACAAATTCATAAATTGTGAGATGAACCTTCAACAATACTCGGATCGTTAGCCGTACTACGCGTGCGGACTGTACGGGAATTTTGTTTTTCAAGCTCCTTCATTACGACAAAACGTGACGAATTCCGTGAGTGAAAGAGTTTGTTAATGATTATTTATGCATAAAACAAGTTTTATTGTGAGCTAGCTCAGAAAGCAGATATTTGTCAGGTTGTGCCGTGTATGAGAAGATGTTCGTGTCGACTAAGCACCAGGTGCGGACTATATGCACGGCGTGCAAACTATGCACTGGGTGCGGACTATCGAAGTAAAACCTTTTTCTTATCTTTTTGTCTAACTTGGCCCCTGCAGACTGTACAACGGGTGCGGACTATAGCCCGGAAAGTACGATACTTTAGATGCAACTCTGCCACTCCATCTCCCCCCCCCCCCCCTTCAAAAAAAGATAATTCAATTTTGCATGAAGCAGCAGTTCTGTTTGTCACGGAATTTATCGTTTCAAGACGCTCCGGATTTCTCAGCCACACATTTGACCTAAAGAAGCATCCGCCTACACGCCCAGATACATTTACCCCACGTGCACCCACAAATCGTAAACTAAAAGACGGTGGGAAAGTCGTTAAAGTCTGTCTTAGAGTGATGACCTTGCCCTGGGGCCACACTCTGATGTCCCCCTGGAAAATTCGTCCTCCGCCTTTGAAAAATGGTTGACTAAGTGCCGTCCGCTGTGAAACATGACGCATATTTGGAGTCTGGGTCAGAAACGAAAATCTATTTTTCTTTCTTTACTCGCCTGGGTCTGCTTTGGTGCAAGGGGCAAACGCGCCTACCATCCAAACACATACTCCTTTTTTGTGTGTGTGTTTGTGTGAATGTTATGAGCCGTTCGGGAATATCTAGATCTCTCTTCGAACGCATAGCATTCATCTCAACGCAACGGTAGTTACAGACATTTTAAAACGCATCCTTTTTGCTGTTGTTGTTTCTATGAATATTGCTAATGAACTGTCTCCGCAGATGTAGTTTCTTTACTGTTACGGTTCAGTTGGATTCTGGTGATGGTGGATATCTCTGTGAGTGTTTTCTATGGGCTTGTAACACTTCATTCTGTAAATAAAATACAGATAATTTTCCACTCTATTCATCTATCTCGGAAAGGCGAATTTATTTACAATAATTGCGTTACGAAATACATTTGACGAGCGCAATACTGCTTAGAAGTTTATTATATGTCCTTTATACTATCAATCAAAAATTTCTCATGATTTCAGTAGGACTATTAACTGTTATGTTTTTGACATTTCACCATAATGTTATTGTTTTTGTTTTTTCAGGTTCGATCATTACCGTTTATAAAATGGGTTAACATTTTCTTAATATTGACCCATCTACGAACATACTAAAATTATTAAGTACACAAAAATGTTACTGAAGTATCTCGGTGTTATATGCGCCTAATTGATTGAGTGAGGTTTGTGTAACAACTTGGAATTTAAAAAAAAAAGGTGTTTCGGAAATCAAATTTTGCGTCTATTAAAGTCGGTTGTTAATGAAATTCAATCAACGTTTTATAATTTGTGTCCATTGGCTTCTATCTGTTTTCTGTAACTATCGACTGATTCGATAAAAAAAAAGAAAAACTTTGTGGAAGTTATTTCTAGGTAGGCATTCTTAGCCAAATATAGATCAAGGAGGCTATCCTGGCAGAACAAACTGCCTTTTTTTTTTTGTCCCCCTTATTTGTCACGTCTTATCATATTACTTCTTCACGTTTTACCAAACATTTTTGCACCCCACATTGCAAGCAGTTTCCTGCCTATTTCAAAAGAAAAGAAAAAAACAGGTCATAATACTGCATCACGTTAATTTGTACTCTTTCGACTAATATGTTTTGTGTGTTCGTTTGTTTTTATTACAAATATTTTGACAAATCAGCCGTTCTACGAGATGGCCTAGGTGAATTCCTTATTCGACGACTTGTTCTTCTATCGGTCGTCCCTCGACGAACGGGCTTCGACGAAGCATTCTTAGACCCTCGGTGCCGCGGTGCAGACCGGTTGTCCTCGTAAGAGTCGATTACAGGTTAGAGTAGAGCGGAAGCTCCACCCACCTTTTACCTACTTGAACAGAGCAAAGGCTGGAGCGGAGGAGACCTCCTCTCCACCGTTCGTTCTGCTAAAGTGGAAAGTGGTGGAGGAGCTTCCACTTCACTCTTAACCTTACACCGACTATAAACATATTATCAGCCCTGCTATTGGCCGAGCGATTTCTGTAGATTGCAGCGATTGGCTCTCCAAGTGCCCTTCGGGTGAGCAGACGCTCAGATTTCTGAGGGCACGCTCTGTGCGCATGCGCAGAATGATTGGTAGGTGGTGGGCACCCTAGGAAAAAAGTCCATAAACCAGGTTTGGTTACATGTTACTCGAAAAGAAAAAGTAATCGGTTACAAATTCAAGCACTCGTTGTTAAAAGTGTCTAATTGTGTATTGTTTTATTACTTGAGAAGGAAAATAATCGTCCGTTACTTTGATCAAAGTAATCGTTACTTTTCAGATGACTTGAGATTTTCGAAACGACATCATTTTCTGGTTCCGAGAAGTGGAAGAGAAAATAGTAACGGTCACGACTAATTTGAGTACTTCCTTAAAGTAATCAGATTACATTTGCAATTACATCCTAATAAAAGTAACTAAATGATTACAAAATCTCCTCCAAAAAGTAATCGATTACTATTAATTTGATTACTTGAACGAGTATACTCTACAACCTGCCTCTATTTGCGACTCCAGCGAACTATAGGGCGCGCTGGTCAGGCAAAATGGCGGACGAAAGGAGGTCGTTTTCGTCGCTCAACACGCGGACCACCATAAATGTCTTGCACTGCAGCGTAAAATCGGTGTTACAAATGCAAGCAAAGCGATTTTTCGACGGTAGAAACCTTCTTCTAGTCAGTGCGTAGGAATGACACGGCGGAAGCATAAAAATGATTACTGGGAACGATGTTTGTTTCTATGCTGCCTATACGAGAACCAAGCAGCGATAGCAGACGACAGAGTCGAAACGACCTCCTCTCTGAGCTTCTCGGCGTTGCCGCTACGCGGCGTCGATTTTGCTAGAGTCGCGAATAGCCTCGTATCACGCATTGGACAAGAGCGATGCGAAGCGCAAGTTTGTCTGCTTCTTTCCGCGGTAGCGGTGACGTCAGAATAACGCCGAGCTCTGATTGGCTCCGATTGAGGATAGTGGTAGACCTCAGCAAGCCGCCTTGAGGTCTACCCACTATCTTTCGAGCCGAGCCAATCAGAGCTCTGCGCTCTGACGTCACCACACCCCCCGCAAAGGAAGCAGACGAACTTAATTGCGCACCAGCTATTGTGTCCGCGTCCGGGTATGGGGACCTGCGTTCTGACTGTGTGAACGGGAGCTCCAGACCAGCGCTAACGAGGCACTCGCAACCGATAGGTGAACCGCATCACCCACAGTAACTGATGCGAAAACTCAGTAAGTGATGCAGAAAATTTCTACCGCGTGTGCCCCCCAAAAATTTATAGGATTGTTTTAGAAGGCAGCTCTTGGGCGCCCGTTTCTGGGTTGAGCGGCGTCGCCGTCGGCGCCGTGACCGCAGCGTTGCATTATGGGACGTCGCAGGTTCCCCGCTAAATTAAGCGGGGAAACTGAATTGCGTTGAGGTCACGTGATGTCAATTTCCGCTAAATTTAGCGGTGAAACTTAACCCCTAAAGTAGCAAGAAATTTTACCCGTTACATTTAGCGGGGAAGTTTACGTCACGTGACCTCAACACCATTCCTGTTTCCCCGCTAAATTTAGCGGTAAAAATGACGTCACATGACTTCGCGCCACGTCACTCATCAACAAATTCAGCGGGAGGAGGAGAGAAGGAGGAGGGAAGGAGGAGGGAGGAGGAGGAGGAGGAGGGAGGGTACGAAGGAGGAGGAGGGGCATACCCTCCCCTCCTCCTTCTAAAGAGCTGCGCTCTAATTTCGCGTTACAGATATTTGTAAACGTCTTTAATTTTTTCTTGTTATGTTTTTTTTTTCATCCCCAAAATAAAATACATATCGCCGAAGCTTTGGCAGGTCATGTAGAAATTTAGCACTGCGGCGTTCTCTAAATGATTGACAACTTAAAAAACGCAATGTGCCACCCAACAAAAAAATACAGTTTTAGTTTGTTTGTTTTTTTAATTAACGTTGCGGGGTTCGCGGAGTGGCTCACACAATCTTAATTCGTTGGGATTGCAAACGCCGTCATTACAAAATGTGTATGCTTTTCCAGATGATGGAAGCAAGTAAGAGTAGTCGAAAAATGGGAACATAACACTGCAATAATCAACTCGAAAACAGCAGACTATGCTGCTTTTTCCCTGTTTTTTTTTGTTTTGTCTTTGCGCGGGTGTTATTTTCCGGTTATCAGCGCGCACGCTAGCTTGGTTGAGTGGTAGTCCGGGCTGTGTGGGCAACTATACCCATTTTCACCTCAAGAAAAAGTAAAGTTTCGCGCATTGTTCATACGCGGCGAGAAGTAGTTCTTACGAGATTTGGTTGTCGGAGGAACAGGCGATGCTTTTGGTGTTTGCAACGTGTATGCCATGATGAGATAACATATACCTTATCTAACATTCCTCTACATATTTCTTAATTATCAATATAAAGGAAGAAATTATAAGTAATGCTCCGCGTGGAGCCGGACTCTTTTACTACTGTTCTTCAGGTGAAAACGGGTATAGCTTCGCGCATTCGAGATATCACTCTGTGGTTGCACGGGTCGGAGGCGCGAGGGTCCTTCGCTCGCTATTGACTGACAGTGGTCCTGGTTTTGGAAAATGCTCCTCCCGTCGCCGGAGATGAAATCGGTGTGTTGCGATCTTGTATTGCTTTATTTTATAGGGAAATCGGCCGCGTGTCGTCGCGATTGAGGGATTTCAAGGATGCTTAGAGCCAGCAGAGTGAGTTATTGATCTCAGAAAACTCCTCAGGGCAGCCTTTAAGGACGAAATCATGGAGTAAGAATCGACAATATAATAATCCAGGACGCTGCGTTTATTGAGCTGTCGGTGACGTATGGGTGGCGTTCACCTCTGACGCAGCAACTGGACAAAGCAAACCCGTCTTACCCACTCTGCCAGGTCTCACGTGATGATTGTATCCTTGCAGAAGACTATCCAGCAGGAGGGACACGTTCTTGTTGTTTTCCTTGTTCGACCTGCCGTAACTGTACCCCCTGGAGTCGAAAACACCAAGTATAGCATCTTCGCCCATGCAGAAAGAGATTCAAGGCCCGTTCACACCTCTTGCGGTTGCTTACGACCGAGCTCTTGTGATCTATCATGCCGAGGGAACATACTGGCTACTCTAGCGCCATCAATGAGTTGATCCTGGAACTGCACTTTACCAAAGCGAAGGTTTTGCGGTATTTGCGAGATCAAATTTAAGTAATATCTATAAGAAATTGAAGTTTATAAAAATAACAAACGTGTTTTGAGCCGTAAAAAATAAAATAATGATGCGCGAAAACGTAGGAGATATACGTATACCCTTATGTTCCACGGCTAGCCCACAGTTGACGCAATTGTGTTTTCTCGTCGTCACAAGTTACAAGACGTTGTAAGCCATTCGGTCGCATAGCAGTCGCAAGTGCGTGGAGCAGCCTTTAGTATCAACACTTGGGGGGTCGTGGCGCTATTCACACAGCGTGTTGCTTGGTCAGCCGCCTAAAGTTGCGACGAGTCACTGCAGCGGAGCGCTACGAGCGTAGCGCTTTATCTCGCGCTAAGCGCGTGCTGACGGGAGCGTTCACCAGCTTTGTATCGCACCGTCGGGACTGTTGCTCATGGCAGGAGCAATAAGCAACGGATGGCATGTGAGGAGCGCTACATCAGCGCTTCGCTGCATGTGAGAACCGACCTTAAGAGTGGAGGTGGGATCGGTGGCCGAGTGGTTCTAGCGCACACCAGCTCGGAGCACGTGGAGCGAAAGCTCGCGCTGCAGAACCTGGGATCCTGGGCTCAATCCCCACCCCTACCCGTTTCGATCTGGATGAGCATCGTACCGGCGTGCGGTCGTGTATCACTACTGCGATAAAGACGTTAAAGACCCCAGGCTAGCGGTTATACTGCACTGGGTAAATTGCTCATCTTCAGCTGGGAGACTCATCGCCTGTTGAGGCAGACCACGTTCTGGGCTGTATAAACATATCACACAACCCAATTTTTTTGCTTAAGAGGGAGACACGCACTATTTCTTTGTTTCCTCCTTACTTCTTTTTCTGTTTGTTTGTTTTGTTCGTTAATTACTTTTGATCCGGTTTCTCTATCCTTAGCTGCCATTTCCAAACGCAGTTTATGTGAAGCGTTTTCAAGTCGTGTGACTAACGAACAAATTGAGTAATTATTTACCTCAACTTTATCGCGATTATTGGTTGCTTTCGATCGCCATTTTCGGGGAGGGTTTTAGGTGAGCGATAGCTTCCCGCCTCTTTCCTTGTGGCGTCGCTGTTTGTATGTTTGTTTGCATGTTTGCACGTGTTTGTTTGTTTGTTTGTTTGCTTGTTTTTTGTTTGTTTGTTTTGGGGTGATACGTTGGAAAGGAAGAAGCTAAGAGATATGTAGGGCGACGTATTTTCGCTCCGGAGTCGCGAATATGCGCTTACCCCAAAGCAGCGACAAGAGATGGCAGCAGCGTCGTCGTGAGAATCAGGTGGAAGCGAGCAGGGCACCCAGCTCACCATGCCCACGTGTATCGTGCGTGGAAGGTCCGCATTCAGATGAGCACAAGCTGTCTGCGAAGAGAACGAGAAGAAACCGGTCCTTTCGATTCAAGCGCGAGTTCTCAAGCTGTACACACTCACCGGACAGATTAAAAAACAGAAACAAAAACGCGATCAGACTTCTACTACATCGTACAAAAGACAATCTGAATACACTGTGCGTGTTTCTCCCTTACATCTTCCAATATAAGTCTTTTTAGACTTAGGCTAGGTGGCGCCAGCTACCATCCCGTTCCAAAGGGTATAGCCATTGACATCCATCCATTCATCCATCCATTATATGTAGCTCCCGTAACATTGGTCATCACACAAACCCTCTGCAGACGAGTTCGAAGCATACAGCACGAAGCAGACGTCCGTCCAACATGCGTGAGGCGTATCCGCGGATAATTCTCTCACGCATCTCTGCGGAGAACTCCGCGCCTTTTGTATCAGGTATGAGCAGTCGCGAACATCTTATTATCGCTATGCTGCCAATAAGGACGCCAAAAAATCGTGGATTCCGAAACTGCGTCCTGCATTTCTGCTGCCAGGACTATGCGAACGCAAGTCCGTCTGTTTCTTGCACAGGGGTTGTGGTGATATCAGAACGATGAGCTCTTATTGGCTGATTAAACAAATATAGTCGGTAGACCTCGAGGTATCTAGCATTGAGGTCTACCCACTATTCTTTTAATCAAAGCCAATCAGAGCTCAGCGTCCTTCTGACGTCACGGCAAATCCTGCGCAACCAAGCAGATGACTTGCCGTCCGCATGGAAGCGTATTCTACGAGACTGCAGTAGCGCGGTGCGGCTCCTAGACAAAAGCATTTCGCGTAGACCACGGCCGGACTGGGGTATAGATGTCCAGTGTAGCGGTCAACCTTGTTTAGAATTTGTGTCGACTCTTGCCTGACCACAGCGCTATACAAAAACATTTCGGTGAAAAGCGCCGTGATCATCTCAATCCCAGTATACGTCTCCTCGATCCGCCAGCGAGTCAAGAGAACTGATAATAAGAGTACTTATCGTGTAGGTTCTATCAATTACTGGCACTGGTGGATGTCGTCTACTTCGGAAACCGTCGAACACACAAACGCTTTGCATAGGGCATCTCCGAGCGCGGATAAACGAAAAACATGGCGCTACATACATGTCGCCACTCACGGCTGCGTGGCACATGACTGAACCCAAGTTCCGAGCAACTTCCTCGGGTCGAACGACAGAAAACACGCACAGAGCAACCGCTGGACGAGTTTAGTATATAGGTTTCCAAAGTCAAGGTGCCGAATCGTTTACTCTAGCGCTAAATCAAAAAACACAACAAAAAAAACTTTTTTTTCTTTTTGTCAGGATGCAGTTAATAATTTGAATGCGAATTCTTAGTCCTGAAACAGTTCTCAAAAGAACGACTGTTTAAAGCATGTCAGAAAGAAGCATACGAGACATTTAGGTTCATAAGAGTTAATACGATAGCACCTCGGCCTTTCAAAAGCTACTTGCCCGTCTCGAGAATAATCTTGGTAAAAATTTTTAAAGTGGAGAATGCGTTTATATAGCTTTGATCGGCGCTCAAGGCGCCTCGGCGCACGAGTGTCAATACCCTTGGCATCATTTCCACATGAGGTTGCCCCCCAGCTAAAGCGTTCTTCTGACAGACCGTGGCAGGCCACGCGAACCGCACCGAAACTCGCGTAGAATTCAAAAGACTAAAAAAGAAATATATTGTTACACGTCACTTTTTTAACGAAGCACGCGTTTTCATATGATTCAGCAAAATTTTTTAAATCCGTTGTTTAACAAAACAAATTGATTTAATAGCACAGATACCCTCGTGTTCTTGGTGTGCTATAGCCCCTTCATAGAAGAACAAATTAAGCAATGGCATCATTGAACGAAGCACTTTGGAATCTTGAAACTGGATAAGGCCGACCTGAGAAGAAATACGACATCTCATCGTGCTAAAACTTGTAGTCCTTCTTGGAGAAGACAGGCATCCGCGAGCTCACCTAACTATACTCCCTTCCCCTAAAAATGCCATTCCATTGCGCAACCGTCCTCCCCCCCCCCCCGTCCCCAATTTAATGTGGTGTATAGAAATGTTTATTCATCCATCCATTCATCTTTACTACTCTTGGTGACCAGTTGACGAAAATCCATCGTGTGCCCAAGCTGATCGCACATGCGACAAAACATTGCATCTGTTATTCAAGCTAGCGTTATCTGCTGTCTATATTTCCTCCAAAGTACAGTGTGTCCCTGAAAAAAAAACAAAAAAATATTTGCAGTGTTTGCTTATCTTGGCCGTAAAAATACACTACATTTCGCCCAACTCTCAGTCTTTGCCAAAACGTATGCCACAAGCGTTCCGAACCAAATGCCAAAGTTCCCAGAACAAACTAACCATTATCTCTATTTAAAAGTTATGTTATTTTGTTACTTTTTTAATTAGAAAATGGTATCGCGTTTCCGGTAGGTCCCCGCATTCATTCCTATGTTAATTGAGGGTTTCATAGACCACCCTTTTTCATTTTTTTAGTTGAAAACTCCATAAGATCACTTATAACTCTTGAATAAGATAACGTTTCGTCCTGAAACTTTAGCATTTTTAGGTTTGAACCGGAGTTACATATGGACGGAGACTCGGCAATGCGTAGTTTACTTCTGCTGCTAACAAATACTGATTTTCCTTTTTATTGGAGACACTGCATATGCGAGCCTCCACCGCCAGGTGAGAGAGGAGTTCAAGTATGCGCAGAGCTGTTCTCAGACAAAGTAAATTCACCAGATGTTCAGGGATTTTACCGTAAACGCATTTTAAATACTTTTTCAGCCTTTTTTTTTTTTTCGTCTCGACTTTAAGATGGCCGACATCAGCCAATCAGGAAGCTCGATGGGTCCGATTCTTCGGTTGAAGCAGACGCTACGGGATACGCCACTCGAGGGACATTCAGTGGTTCTATTCGTAATTTGATTACCTGCGACGTTTCTTGTGAGGCTGACGCTTCCCTTCCCAAAAAACCTGCGAGTTTCTACCTGGTAAGAACGATCCCGTTCGACCGCCGCCCCCCCCCCCTTTCCCGTTGTAAGCAAGAACCGTTAAAGGGATTTCTTCCAATTAGTAGTGTTTGCACCGGTAATTAGCGAGAACCTAGCACAGAGAACGTTCCTTGCCACTCTGGAGTGCTCGTGGCCTGATTTGGAATGTCCATGAGTCTGATGTTGCACTCCGTTTAAACCTAAACTGGACTGCAGCGGACACTAGCAGCTCATCCAGCCAATCAGGAGCCCGCGCGAATCACGTGACTGCTCAAACAGACGGTCACGTGAAAAGTCTCTCGGCTCTGAGTGGCTACGGTGACCTGCGTAACGTCCGCCGTGGCTCATTGTCAGGGTGAGACAAAAGCTGTACGTACCGTGTCGTGTTGCTTACTTTTGTTTCTGCTGTTTGATTCGAAGCGCGTGGCCCGCCTTTTATGCTTGCACGAGAACTCTGGTTTCACGTTAATTAGTGAACATATTTTGTGCGTGTTCGCGTATCGCCGGTTTTAAACCGTTCGCTTCGGTTCGATTCTAAACTTGAAACGTTACTCGAGACGTGGGATAAAAAAGACCCGAGAGAATTTCGGTGGTAAGGGGCTGGATACAGCCATAGAAGACACTCTGCACTGATGTCAAAGCTTACTTTTGAACAGTGTTTCCTATTTCAAAAGACCTTACTTAAAACACCGTAAAAACTTTCTACATCTGCAAACATTTTTTTTTTAATGATCTGATATGTATGCGTTAAACACCCAACGGAAAAAGGTATTTCGCAAACCCTAATTTCTGTATATGAACGGACAGAGAGAACGATATTTGAAGTAAATAATGCTCTCTGCTTCGTTTCAAAGCAGACGGCAGCCGAGGCTAGCGAGGTAATGGTGACCAATCAAGCAATGTCAAAAGTGCAAGTCACGAGGCTGTTTTGTGTTTATGATTGGCTCAGCGCTGATGTAACACGTCCAAAAAGATGATGAACGCAATGATAGTTCGCTTCGATGCTGTCTGATTGGCTCCATTACAGAAATTGAGATTTAGTTGTGTTTGTGCACTTTCTTTTTCTGTCTTGGTTTCTTTTTTTTTTTTTCAAGTATGGATTTCATTAAGTTGTAGCGTGGGCTGCGTTTGGACCTAAGGTGAAACGAAGTACAGAGAGTTGCAAGAATAATTTTTGTAATTACTGCATGGAACAAGTTTGTCAAAACGTATAAACTGTTTTTTTTTTCGATTAAACATCAACGTCCAACTCGTACCGACATCGTTAAACAGAGGCTGCGAGCTGTGTACCATTGTCATCATCGATTTGTTTTTGTACTCATTTTTATTTGCATCCTATTCATCTGAAAGCAGTAACTACATGTCGTTAAACTGATGATAATGCTTGACGAATTCTACGCAATGTTTTGTGTTAATGTTTAGACTTTCCCTACGTGGTTTCATCCGGGATCCTGCTTCTGAATTACCGCTCTTTTCGAGGACCCTAAAGCATAATCATGGCGCACGCTTTCCCAGCAACCGAAAAAACTGATCCGCCGGCAAGCTTCTCAGAGTGAAGCAACTGAATGTCTGTATTTATAGGAGACATTTGTCAAGGCGAAACGTGCAAAGATTCGTGTTCGTTCTTTTAGCTCAGAAGGCATTGCTACACAAGCTCTTCCTTGGGGATGATTCAACTGAGTATATTCTCGATATGCTCCTACGTTCTTTAGTTCCTCCCTCACTCTCCCCCCAAAAAAATAAAGTTCAAAGTTTTGTTTTACGACGACTTCGTTTTAAAATCGCTTCTCCGTGTCGCCCGAGGCAACGACTTGATTCAAAGGTCCCGCAGTCTTAGACCACGTTGCGTTCTAAAGAGTTCCACAATTACGACGCGCGTATCAATCTACGACGCAAGAAAACGCGTACTTAAAACTGAATCAGGCGCCGTCTAAAAACACTTAGAAGATTCCCTGTAAAACGGATAACAAATGTAGACTGTTAGGAAAGAAGTTTTGGAGTGGGCGGTCTGCTTCAACATTCATGTCTGAGGTAGAGAACAAGACTCCAATTACATCAGCAATTCGCGTTTGCGCTCTCTTATGGTATATCTCTGTAGTGAGGATCAAGACGGCAGGGCGACTCTTTCGGGTGACAGGCTCCACAGCACGCGCTGGGTGCCTTCCGCCATGCTTTGGATGTACATGCATCGCTCGAAAACTTGCGAGGCAACCGTAGTGTAATCATGAGTAGGAGACTCGTGCTCGAAACTGAAGGCCTGAATGGCCTCTCGCCGTGCCTCTCCGCCGTGCCTCCCTCGCCGTTTTTATTCTAGGGTAACGGTTAAGAATTGAACGTGTTGGTACAGACTTGTAGATAGATCAGCTTGGAGTGTAGAACTATACTTGAACACGAAGGAAGAAAGGACAAGAGAGGGCAAACAGCTGAACTGAGATGAACTGAATGACGGTTAAGGATTGAGCGTGTTGGTACATACTTGCAAATTAGAACTATACTTGAACACGAAGAAAGAAAGGACAGGAGAGGAACAGACAGCTGAACTAGAAAGCGCTCTTTCCGTGTCTCAGCGTTCTTCCTCCCTTGTCTGCAGCTTAATTTTAACCAAGATGTACAGCCAACTAGCCTACCAGATGATTTGAACTAAGAACAAGAAGGCACAAAATGACAGTTAAGAATTGAGCGTGTTGGTACATACTGTAAATAGATCAGCTTGAACGTCATCACTATAATTGAACACGAAAAAAAGTTGACAGGAAAGGACAGACAGCTGAGCCAGGAAGGAACTAAATAACGGTGAAGAATTGAGCTGCTGGTACATACTTGTAAATTGATCAGCTCTGAGCTTTAGAACTATATTTGAACACAAAGAAACAAAGGACGTCTGTCCTCTCCTGTCCTTATCTTCCTTCGTGTTCAAGTACAGTCTCTAAAGTTTAAGCCGATCTCTTTACAATTATTCTCGATGTTACTATACACCGTTCTATGTTTACAATATTATAGATCAACGTGCGATCATCATCACAACCCTGATCCTGCATATTCGTCGCTTTTGACATGCACCCTACTCACAAACGTTGAAGATGGCACCAACCAAAAAGTCGTTCCCTAATTATCTTATTTTTACTTTTTACGTGCGTTAAGCAGTAATGATACACGAATGCGAAACTGGAATGCGATGCTCATCCAGATCTGAGCGGGCATTAGTGAAAATTCAATCAATACCACCTAAACGATAAGGGCCTGCGCATGACGACATCGAAAGAGGATCCCCGACCCGCCCCTAGTGGCAAACGCGCTGAAGCTCGACGAGCGTCGCCGCAAAGCGGCAGAAACGCGCGTTTTGGCGGAGCCGCGTGATAGCGTCGCGCTCGTTTTGAGACGCCGCGAGACGCGTTGGCGTCGACGCTGATGCAAGCTAAGTGGCGCTGTGTAGATTTACTGCTGATGACGTATTGAGGCGAGAGAGAGAAAGAAGTCCTTGTCTTTTAGGTGGTATTGATTGAACTCAGGTTCCCTGTAGATTCTTTTTGGCTTACAAGAGAAGAGGTTGAAGTATTTCCCCCGAGTTACAGAAACGATCCAACTTCAGTTCTCCGCTATGCTGCAAGACATGTAGTACCTCCTTGGCTACAACGCTATTGGCCTACCAAAAACACTGAACTGAACACCGAGACAGGACGACGCCTTTCCCCTACACACTTGCAAACACAGAAAGGGGCCTGGTTCCAGTGAAAGGATATATAACGTAGAGACAGTGTGTGCAATACCAACTTATCGAGCCGTTTCCCAAGTTCCTCTAATCAGAGAAGAGGACACTTTCAAAGATGGTTTCCGAGAGGCTCGAGCCTGTTCTCGCTCATTAGGCCGAGGGAAGAGCGACGCACTTGAAGGCGGATCCGACGGCCTCCTTCAACGACGCCAACAAAGTTTACCGGCCAGAAATGGCGCCCTTGCGACCGGCGCGCAGTTGGACCAAAGAAACCAAGCTGAGGCACATACTGACAAGGTGGGAACGGACAGAGAGTAGCGTGGCAGTTGTCTCACCTCTCAGCGAACTCGTTAGAACGCAGAACCTCGGCGTCTGGCGTTTGGCTCAGTGGATACAAAGGCAGCTAGCTTTACATCTACCCCCTAATCCTTCCAATCAGAGCTCGGCTTTCTGACGTCCCCTCCCGTCTCCTCTCCCTTACTTTCTCGGCGAATAGACGGTGTCGTCAACGCAGCGATTGGAAAGTGGCAGTGTTCTTGAGAAGAAGGTCTATAGATGCCTTTGCGATCGTGCGAATTGAGTATTTACACGTTTGACTTCGAATGCTCATCGCTCCTGTTACTACTGCGCCCGCATGTTCGCTACAGAAGTTGGTCAAGCGGGCTAGGCTTGGAGCCCAACTTACGTCCTGCGTAACAAGGCAGGATCAAACTTTAAGCACTAACTCTATGGAAACATCGTCGAATATGTGCCTGTCTAATGGTCGCTCACAGCCAGATAACTGCCGCCTAATTGGGCCTATAGAAAAAGTAATTATTGGTAGGAAAATTGCGCATCAACGATAGCCTTGAGTTGGGTTTTGAGGGCTCAGGAAGTTCTAAGCTGAAATCAATCAGACCATCCAAATTTTCAGAAGTAATACATCTTTTATATGTTTTGTTTTTCTTTTTCCTTTTTTACGTCCACTAACTCAACGTGAGCCGAAGAATGGAATCGACGTGACAGGAAGGCAAGAGATCGAACTGCGCAGTATAGAGTTCCTGGCGACTTGAATCCAAATCGATGAAGGGACCCTAAGCGCATTAAAGGAGATTATGCGACTTATTACATTCCTGTTTTGACGATTATTTTACCCACTCACGGAGGCCGCCGACTAGACCGAAATTGGACCGCAAAGTTCACACGTCACCTTTCTTTCTTTCTTTCTTCCACCTTTCTTCCAGTTTATTTTGGTTTTTTCGCAAACACTTAACAACTTTTTTTCTTTTTTGCGTTCCAGTATTTTTACAACCTTAAAGTCATGAATGTGATGCACAAAACGAATACATCCGCCGAGGCCGGAGAAAAAATATGACGACAATATTTTTGGTACGTCCATGATGTACTATCGGGGAAAAAATGAAATGCGAACAGAGGAGCGCGTGGCTTGCCGTACAGGCTGCGCCACCTGGAAGTGAGCCTAGGAGCGAGGGTGCGTGGCCTACTCCGATGTGTTCACGCCCTTCGCTCGGCGCTCCCCAAGCTTCGGCAGTGCGCCTCTCAGTGCGCTGAAAGCTATCACCGCTATCTTTGCTGGCTCAGCGCGTGCGGTGCGAAGAAGCTCGGCCCACGCGCCGAGCAGACAAAGATAGCGGTGACAGCTTTCAGCGCACTGAGAGGCGCACTGCCGAAGCTTGGGGAGTGCCGAGCGAAGGGCGTGAACACATCGGAGTAGGCCACGCACCCTCGCCCCTAGGCTCACTTCCAGGTGGCGCAGCCTGTACGGCAAGCCACGCGCTCCTCTGTTCGCATTTCATTTTCCCCGATAGTACACATTGCTTTATAAAATATCTCGCAAATTAGCGAATTAACCTTCACAAGAAGTGACAGCGCCACACTTTTCCACAGAAGCCGTGGTCCCACCTACCAGAAACAGTCTGCCAACACTGCCTGCGGCCTGTTTCTTCTTTGTTTGACGGTCCTGCAAAGCCGGGGTCACGCTGCTCATTAGTCCTGTGCAGAATAGTGGATTTGAGTTCGAAGCGAATTCGAAGCGAATAGTGCTTTTGGCCGAATATTTCGATTCGAATATCGAATAGTTTTCTCACACCTTTCGCCACGATCGCGTCATGCTTAGATGAAACCCCAGCTAAACTCGTCAAGGTTGTTCCACTTGTTCATTCATAAGCAAGTTTAATATATCTATATTTACGAACCGCAACCTCAGAAGGCCCGATCTTTTGAGATGTCAAGTAAACAACGGATTTGACATACAATGAATCTTATAGAGATGGCCAACCACTCAATTGAGTGAATTTACAAATCTTGCTTTACAAAATAGGCTTCTTAAATCTCGAGTTTAAAAAAGAAAGAACCACGCATTATGAACGCATGAGTCGGAAGGGCATCTCTTTTAACATATACTCTTGCGTAACACTTAGTTTCAATTTTGAAACTTTCACTACAATGTAGATACAAACATTCGCCAAAGTTTCCATTTATTTTCAAATACAGACGGCACGCGTGCACCATTCCGCTTTGAATGTAAGCTTTTCCTTTAAGCACACAATAGCGATATTCATACTTTCCGAAGTGTTCATCACGGCGGGTTGCCCCGTTGAGTGCGCTTCTTCCCGAGCACAAATGTAATGCAGAGGAGCAACACCCGCGGAGATCGCTTTCAGCTGGCATTGGTTCTCCGCAGTTCACCGGTGTTCGGTAAGAAGCGCGCTCAACGGGGCTAACCCGCCTCAATCTACACTTCAAAAAACGCGAATAGTGCAGTTCTTCTCGAAGCGAATATCGAATAACGTATTATTCGAAACTACTATTCAAATTTTCGAATATTCGCACAACCCTACACCTCATTCATCATAAAAATACAGTCTTCAAACACGAGTCACTATACATCCGTGGTTCGGAATGCCGCGTGCCAAGTTTCCTCCTTAAACTCGTGGCCATCCGGCATTCGAAGCACGGATCTTGCGATGACTCGCGTTCGAATCTGTACGCAGACTGTCTTTTGTATGATATATAACCAATATAACGGCGTTTATTTTTGTGTGTGTGTTTTAGGGTTTTTATACGTGGTCCACTGCTGACTTCCCCGAGTGCACTGCTTCGGAACACAGGGTTCTTGGACAGGTACTCGGAGCAGTTACGTCTTTTGTTGTTGGCGATGCGGTGAGGGTTCGCTAAACATATTGGCGGGTCGCTTCGTCTCATCGTTACGTCGACGAGTGACGCGATCCGTAAAGTGCTTCATCGGCGGTTACACTAGCGCCATCTTTCGCTTCGACGAGAAACGAACCGTCTCACTTCGCTGCTCTCGACATAAAATTCTCTCTTCTGACTTTGGCCTTTTGTGTACCGGGACTCTTTTTTTCTTTTTTGTTCTCGTTTGAAATCTGGGTTCTCCAGAAAGTCAGAACCTCGCCTCTCTCCCGCCATCCCTCTTTCCGGGCTCCACTTTCATCGATGCGAATGTCTCCTTTGTGCGGTCCGATTCGGGATGGATATATACCTGATCCTAATTCGGTCGTATCATTCTCGAATGGGAAACCAGGCATGAAATGGAGTCGTCTCTTTCATAAAAAAGTGGCGATAAACGGGAGCCTGAGAACCCGTCCAAATAATCACAAGAAAAAGCAACTTTAAGCACAAATAAGGCTTTCACCGCTTAAAAAGGTTTGCCTAAATTTGTTTTCATTTTTTTACTTTTTTTAGCCTTTTTTTACACAAGAACCGTCGCAACGTCCCATCGGGCTGTCTGATTGAAAGACAGAGGATATTTTTGAAGAAAAAAATTTAATAACCAACTTTTCCGGTTCGTGCGCTCTGAGCCAGGTGACTGGCTATTTCATAGGGCCCAAACTTCCGGGTGTGTCTTTTCTTGTGGTTTTCTTTTGCGTTTACTAACTACCTCCTAACGGCAGTTTATGCAGCGACACTTTCTTACATTCTTTTTTATCGTCTTTAAATGGAAACGTATTGAATCCATAATACGTTCTCCGAGCTTCCGTTTTAGTGACCCCCAATCTTTCTTCCCGGGTGAAAGAAAGTGATACTGATGTGATAGAAGCAAACATACTGGAGTTTTGTCTGCATATGTTTTACACACAAAGAAGAAACACCTTAAAGAGTGTTTATAGACAGTTTTGTGTGTGAGTGTGTGTGTGTTTTTCGTACCACGCTTGTAGGTTTTTAGTGAGTGAATATCATCACTTGACTCATTTAAGGCTGCATTAACTAGCCATTCGTTATCGTTGTTGTTGTTGTTCTTTTGCAAATGGGATTCTTTTCGTTAATTTCGTTAATTTATACGTGGCATATCTGTACCGGTCTGGTAACTTTTCTTTTCTCCTGTTAAGAGCTTTGTGGGTCCTGAACGAATTGAAATAAACGAATCAGTAACTAAGCAAACTACGGGGTGAGTGGCATCAATTCAGCGATTGCGCTCTAGCCCAGTTTGCCTGCACACAAACGCAAAAACAAACGGGCCAGAACTTCGGGCGAAACTTTCGGTCCCCCTAATGCCCGCCATCGCGTGTCCGAATCCGCAGCGGTTCCTATTTGCGCACCCACTAATGTAGGTGTTTGTTGTGCGCTTTTATCTCATCCCCGTGTCTACAGACGCCCGCACGCGGGGACGCGCGCGACCCCTCCGATATGGACAAGTCTCGTAAGGACAACACGCAGAAGTAAAAGCCGGAGACGACCGCTGGCGCTAAGTGGCGCTAGCATAGCGACGGTCGTTCGAACCACTCAAAGGATCGGGAGGAGGAGGAACGGGCCCAAAGCTGCGGTCGCACTACCAATAAATGATACAAAAATACAGTCTGCCGACAGCAGAGAGTTTGAGAGAACCGTTTTTACGCATCCGATACGGTACGATTGACCCTCCGGTACGAGATGCGCATTTGCGAGTCTTTTGTGGTATAGAGCATGCGCAGTTCGTATCGGAGGGCCCTTCCTACTGTATCGAACGTAAAACCGGTTGCCTAAAACTTTCTACAGTATCTTCCTCGTAGGACGGCTCTGTTGCATTGGTCATACAAACATTTGGTAGGGATCCTTTACCTGCAAAGTCTTATAACGCATGAAATGCGTCTAGAGAATCGGGAGAGAAATTGGCGTGTCACGTGACATATGTTTTTCAGCTAAATTCAGAGGAGAAACTGTGTGGTCGTATAGGTTACGTAGCTTGGATTTTCCCCGCTAAATTTAGCGGGGAAACTGGATCGGTGTATGGGTCGCAAGATGTGAAAGTTTCCGCTAAATTTAGCGCGCAACTGAATTGGGGTATAGAGATCACGCGACGTCGATTTCTCCCGCTAATATGTTTTTAGGGGAAACTGATCGGTGTCCCGGTCTCAAGACGTGAAATATTCCGCTAAGTTTAGGGGGTAACTGAATTGGTGTATCGAGGTCGCGTGACGTAAATTTCTCCGGTTAATTTAGGGAGAAATTGAATTGAAGCTATGACTCCAAGACGCGAATTTTTTCGCTAAATTTGGCGGGAAGCTGAGCTGACGTATAAAGGTCACGTGCGCCGTCAATTTTTCCCGAGGGGTAGAGGTCATGGGATCGTCACGTGACGCCACTTTTCACCTCCAAATTTATTGGAAAGTGCACGAGCGGACGGACGGACGGACAAACTTTTGGGATTAAGAATAGCGCTTAAAAATTACAAGAAGATCTATTAGTAGATTCTTCTGGAATGCGTTAGCATGACCTCTTGGAAACGCCACACACGTTGGCTATGCGCTAACGCTGACCCATTCACTTTCTTCCTTTTAGCTTTCTCTTTTGCTTCCTTCATTTTGGCTGCATCATTTTGGCCTCGTCACAGGGTCAGTCTTAGCGTTTCTCAAAACAAGACGTATGTGGCGTTTCCCAAGGGTCATGCTAATGGATTCCCTAAAAATCCACCAATAGATCTTGTAATTTTTGCACGTCTTTTCTTTTGCACTTTGCCTGTCGAAATACGTCGACGACCTTGGGTACCGTGATCCATATCACTCGTGGAGGGAACCGCATCAATCGTTTCAACTACACACACATCACAGCCCACGCACCGCTACTACGGAAACCCTAGAGCGAAGAACAACCGGCGACGGCAGAGCGGCAACTGAGCACGCCCGCATTGCACCAAGCCACGGCGTAACGCCTCCTAGATAACAGCGCACTACTGCGCTTCACATCCACTCAAAGTCTTTCTAAAACTTACTGATTTAGGTTTTGGACGACGCTCAGCAAGTTTCTAATTGGATGCCATATGTCCATTTTCACTATTAAAGTCAGTTCAGTGAATTTTAATTGATTAGCTGACTCATCACAAAGATTAACCACGCACAAACCGCATAAGTGTAGCTTTAACGGCTTTTTTTAAACAATTCTGCAACAATAAGAAAAACCCCCGGTATATATACAGGGTGTTTCACGAAAGGTGATAAATTCGATATTTGGAAACTACGCGTCGCAACAAAAAAAGGCTTGAGTCGTTTCCGTTGTCCTGAAATAGGGCCTATTGAGGAAAATTTTAAAGTCCGGGGTAATTGGAGTGGTTACTATTTTTGCGTACTTAACTTTTTTCAATATTGTGTTTAAGGGCATGGTTTCAATTAGAAAATTGCTCAGCATCATCGAAAAACACTAAATCAACAAATTGCAGAACGATAGAAGGCACGCGAAGCATTTTACGGCTTTCTGAAAAACCGCACAAACTCGACAGGTTCTTAAGTTTCGGTTTGCTATCCGAGCGCATCTTCGCCCCGACGGTACCGCGCCCCGTGGAGAGATAGCGCAACCAGCCTCTGCTGCGTCGCGCGATGACAGCGCAGCAGAGGTTGGTTGCACTATCTCCCACGGGGCGCGGTGCCGCCGTGGCCGAGATGCGCTCCGATAGCAAACCGAAACTTAAAAACCCGTCGAATTTGTGCGGTTTTTCAGAAAGCCGTAAAATGCTTCACGTGCCTTCTATCGTTCTGCAATTTGTTGATTTAGTGTTTTCGATGATGCTGAGCAATTTTCTAATTGAAACCATGCCCTTAAACACAATATTAAAAAGTTAATTACGCGAAAATAATTAACAACTTAATTATCCCGAACTTTAATAATTTTCCTAAATGGGCCCCTGGCCCAGGACCAAAACGACACAAGCTTTTTTTTGTTGCGACGCGTAGTTTTCGCAATATCGAATTTGTCCACCTTTATGTGAAACACCCTGTATATATACCGGGTGTTATTTTTTATTCGAAACAGATTTATTTAAAAAAAGCCGTGAAAGTTACACTTATGCTGCTTGTGGAGGTGAGTTATACGGCCAGGGGGACATATTATAGGGGCTAATCGTAACGATCAATTGGTCAATTAATTAAAATTCGTTAATTAACTTTTTAATTAATTAAAATAGACATATGGTTCCAATTAGAAACTTGCACAGCGTCACCGAAAACCACTAAATCAGTCATTTTCAGTAATACTTGGAGCGCGTGACAAGCGTAGTAGTGCACTGAAGTTACCGCTCGTGGAGCAGGTACAAAGCTAGAGGTTGAGATAAGGCGCCCGCGCGATTTTTCCGTCTCTTATCTAGCCCCAGCCTTGCACCTGCTCCACGAGTGGTAACTTTAGTGCACTACTACGCTTTTCACGCGCTCAAAGTCTTTCTGAAAATGACTGATTTAGGGGTTTTGGATGATGCTGAGCAAGTTTCTAATTGGAACCATATGTCTATTTTCATTAATTAAAAAGTTAATTATCGAATTTTAGTTAATTAGCCAACTGATCGTTACGATTAGCCCCCTATAATATGTCCCCCTGGCCGTATAACTCACCTCCACAAGCAGCATAAGTGTAACTTTCACGGCTTTTTTTAAATAAATCTGTTTCGAATAAAAAATAACACCCGGTATATATAAGGCGTTGGTTCCGTGCGTGAGGTGGTTTATATATGAGGTGACGTGAAAATGCTGTGGCCGTTACCGCCAACGTTGCTAGCTGAGTACGATGTGTTCGAAAAACACCGCCACCACCGTCAAGCTGTACTTCACTCGACTCCATCTCTTCTTGTGGAGTGAGTAAATGAAGAATGCCCAATGAGATGTCGCTCTTTGGGGTCGCATTCATTCATCTCCAGAACGTGGCGAGGCTTGCCAGGTCTCGTCCTTGCGATTGGTCGTATGGGTGAGCCTGGAGAATAAATGATTGCCTCGAATACTTCTCCGCGTAAAGATGTCGTGAAACGAAGTCGTCGTCGTCGTGTCTTGTCCTCACCCACCTCTACATGAGTCGAAGAACGAGCGGAACAACACGGTGGCGTTTCTGTCAATCGGCAGCGAGCTCCGTGCCGTCCGTTCCTGTTGAATTTGACGTCGCGGAGCAGGCGACGTACTGTCGCGAAGTTGTGCCCCGCGCGTGTTTAGTCTAGCTTTACTTTATGTTCTTATTTTCTCCTAGGGTTCGTTCGTCTCCGTAGCACGGCTTATGATTTCTGGCGGAGTCGGGAGGCCCCAAATGGGGGCGAACGTGAACGCTGTAACGGTACACCTAGTTTATGGAGCCCTGCGTCGGAGATGCTCTGTCTTGTGCATATCTGCTTTTGGGATCTCCACTTCGATGGGGGGTGTTTGGTCCGTGTATAACTTCTCCGTCTTCGAATGTGCTTGGTATTGTTTATAGCTGCACTCGTGAGCTTCGTGTGGAGGGTGCTTTGTCTTGCGCACGTGTTCGTTTTCGGGATGTTCCTATTTGCTTCGGGCTCCGAGTCTTGTGATTGGCGCTAAGAAAACCCTCTGGAATTGGTTGCCAAAGTGGCCCCAGAATGCTGCTAAACTCAATGTAAGCAGCCGCCAGGGGCCCGCAAAAGACATGACTCCTGGATACCAAGCCTTGGACATCACCCAGCCTCTGGAGGCCAACCTGCACGTCCGACCCCCTTCAGCTGTGGAGTCTTCCGCCCGCTAACTCGCAAACTTGGGACCCCTTACGGCTGTGAAGGAGTTCAGCTCGCCCGCCTTTGTGTGGATCCTTGTTTGTCGAGCTCGGCTGTGGTCAAGGCACCCGCTGAAGGTGTGGTCGAGGAGGACGGCAGGGAAGTCTCCAGAGATTAAGAGTAGTACCCCCAAAAGTTTTTTTTTTTTTTTTCAAATTCTATAATGTAGAAAGTTATGTAAAAGAGTAGTTTGTCAATGTTGTTCGTTAATGTTCACACTATCTTCATAGACGGAGAAGAACCTATTTTCTCCTTGACAAAATTACTATATTTACGTATACGGGCGCACAATGCTAGTAGGCACTGACCTACTGATTATAGGATATCTTACAAATACGTTCTTTAAGCAAGAGTCAATACTTTTTTTTTTTTTTTTGCCATTTTGGTGATCTTTGCGCAGCATTCTGGGCAACGGATCCCTATTTGTCGAGCTGAAAGTTATGGGTGGGGTGCCCGCAACTTGACGGATGTTTGTTGACAATTTCGGTTGACAGAGGGACATATTTAAGCCCTGTGAAAAGAGTCCCGAATCGCGAATGCTCGATCGCCCAGCCTCTGATTGCTCGAGTAATATTGAAACCGCAGCAGTACTGGCTAGCCTCTATGCCCAGCTGAAAAACAAAATGCATTTCAAATCATAATTTGTAGCTACGTAGGCATTTATGTAGATGTTACGACTTAAATAGTCTAGGATTTTTACTTCTGTAAAGAAACCAAACGTGAATACCTTACTGTGCCCCTACGCGCGGCTTTCACTTCCTGCCGCTGCGGGGGCGCTGCCGACGGCGCCGAAAGCGCGAAGCTCGTTCTTGTAACTTCTGCTACGCTAGAACTTAAAAAAAAAAAAAGTATAGAGAGAAAATTAGGCAGATGGGTGAAGGAGACTTGTGTTTTGCGGGAATAAAGCGGCCCGGTATTCCCTGGTTGTGTAGGATGAACTGGCAAATTCTTCACACGGTCGCAAATCCAAGGAAGCGAAGCTATGAGCAGACCTTACATAATCTCAAAAACTGCAGCTCTATCTTGATGAAAGCATAAAAATAAGCGGTCCACATTTCCGTTCACTTTCTTTTCTTTTCTTTTTTTTGTCGTAGTTATCGTTTCGTTTTTTCAGTCGTTCGGAATAACTCGCTTTAACTCGAGTGAGGCTCCAAGGTAAGGTAAAAGCAGGAATGCGACTAGTCATTAAACGGAAGTCGCGGCGTTCCTCAAATACTTGGAATTTCATAACAATGTTTCTCACTGAAACAAAATAACCCGACCGCGTCTTCTTCGCGGCATTTGCCGTCCGGAGCGTATGGCGTTCACATTAACAAGAAAACTCATCCTTGAAGGTGTAAGTGAACCTGTACCGGGACTAAAATCACAGGGGAGTTACAGCAGCGCCATAAGGGGCTGGCCAATACCCTAGCAATAGGAGGCTGGTGACCTTACATAGTCAGTGGCAGCTCCAATAAATCTAGACAGGATTGAGCCTCGGGCATCTTATTATCGCTGCACAGTCAATGAGATGACACTAGAAGACAAAACGCTCAAGAACGAATTATAAAGAAAGAAGAGAGAACATAATAAGCTACGACCTTCCCTTTCTTAAACTGTCAGAGACTACAGTTATAGTATAGTAGTATTAGTAATAGTTATATTATAATAGTATAGTAGTATTAGAAATAGTTGTATTACAATAGTATAATAGTACGAGTTATAGGTATAGCATAATATTATGAGGTATAATTGTTTTAGTTATAGTTATTGTGTGATATTATATAGTATAATATAGTATTATAAAATGACTGTAGTCATAGCCTCCTGTGTACTGACAAAGCCTGGCAGATCGCCACGAGAAGCGGGCGCCGAAATGGAAAAGGTGGAACGGCGGACAAAGGATGAGAGGAGAGCCACGTGAGTGGCGCCCCGCTGCCGCTGCTGCGAGACGCCGAAACACACTTCTCCCCGAGCGAACAGGTGCGTTTCCAGTACCCGCCGCTGCAAAAGCTATGCGCTGATGCCCAGGTTCCCCGAGAAATGGCTCTTTGATGCTCTGCGCTACCAGATCCTCGCGCTCAAAATGTGCGACCGGGTACTCTATGGCTCCATCGTCGAACTGCCAGGTTTTGTATGTATAGAGAAGACTATGCTATACTGCAATGGAAATATTTCGACGAGCCACAAGGTTACAGGGAGCGGGCACAACACACGCAGTTCTCACGTGGGAGAGAAATTTTAAAGCCGAGGTCACACTGTTCATACGTCCAACAAAAGACATTCTACAAACACAACTCACCGCAATATCCGTGATTCAAATGCCGCGTGCCAAGTTTCCCCCTGGAACTAATGGTCTTGTGGCATTCGAAGCACGGATCTTACACTGACTCGCGTTCGAAACTTTGTGCAGACTGTCTTTTGTATGAAGTATAAGCAGTGCGACCCCGGTTCAACTATACTCCATCTCATGAGTTGCGGGCAGCAGAGGCCAAAGCACAGGCGCGAGCGCGTGGCTCTCAGATTTGCTTTCCTTTCAAGAGCACTCGCGAAAGGAAGGCAAATATGAAAGGTGCGTGCCGCGCCTATGCCTTTGCCGTTACTGCACAACTCCTGGGATGAAGTATATATATAGACGCATTGATACTCGACAATTCAAAGAAACTCACTCGCTGATATGCACCTCGAATTTAAAGGATGCAAGAATGCTGCTTCGCTCTCGTCAACGTTCCGCACAAAGCATTCAATCTCAAAGGTACGGATCTCAAGTCAAAATCATCGATATAGACTATACGTATCGAATACAATTACAAAAACAACATTCCATAAAAATTTTTGAAGAGGAAATAAGGTTTCTAACACACACCTTTTCCGCCGCAACACCCTTGTCTTATAAAGTTCCTTTTTTTTTATTAGAAAAAATTAGGGGTTTTCATGCGCCCCTGTGTGCTATGAAAAAGGGTGCCTTACTCGAAATAAGGGGGCTAAAAGGGTCTGGTAGCGGGTGTAATTCTCTTCAGCACTTTTTTTATACCCGTAAGAGTCTAAAAGGCTGTTCCGAGACACCTTTCTAGAACACTCTTTTAAACCCTTAAGAATGCAAGCAAATAGTGTATTCTTACGTTCCGCGCGTAACATGAACCGAAAATAGAGGAAAATGAGCGCTCATTTAAGTTTTTGCGAGCGACCCGAAATCGTATCTGCAAACTTGTAGCCTTTATCCCTCCCGCTTAATTCTTTTTATGTGTGTGCATTGATTTTTTACTCTTCGTTTTCTTGTTTACTTTGGGGGCCTTTATAAAACGTAAGTACAGCGCTGGGGTTGCAGAGAAAGGCCAGCGATGTTTTCTTAAATTGTCAACAACGGGGCGGAAGTGAGCCTGGAATCATTCTACGCGCCAGTTCCGTAATTGGATTTCGGAGCAGAATTGCTGTTGACCTTCTGTACCCGGCCGGCGCTTCCTTCAGGCGTTGTTGAACTTGATTCGTTTGTCAATAATTGTCCCTTTCATTGACCTGCTATTTATTTTTCCACGCGCGTCCCGCCTTTATTTCCTGTCATAGCTTTCGATTGCACTGAGTGATTTTCTAAGTTTGTTTGTGGCTGAAATAGCCGAATATTTGCCTGTTTATTTATGTGCAGAGACGCAAGCGTTCATTAATAAGACTTGTACTCACTAGACGAAAAGCTTTAGGTACAGATCTTTCCGAATCAATAAGAATTCTTTTTTTTTTTTAACGAGATGCATTTCCTCTCGCAATTATCTTTCAATGGTGGTAAGGACGCTTTCTCCATTAATCCTTCACAATGAAACTCTTATGGTCTCGCAACAGTCGCTTAATCTTGCCAGCAACACTCGTGAAAAATATCCAAGTTCCCTCCAGGCTGGACTGTTGAGGTCAAAAGAGAAATGGGCTCTTTTTCAAAACCCCGTCAAAGCAACATTGACGTTCGCTATTTCTTTAAGGGGCGCAAGGCGTGTGATTGAATCCGAGTAGTCGCCGCATGGGTGACGCAGCCCTCGAAGCCCGACTCGCTATCATATCACGTGATTAAACAATGGCGGAGTCGGATAACTGGCGCAACAGCCGCTAGATGGCGCGCACGGTTTTGAAAAGAGGTCCTATTCAAATACTCCCCGATGTCAAACGACCTTCACCCCACAGACGGTGTCGCTTTTGTACAAAAACTAAAATGTACCTAATATTTTTTCGTGGATCAATAGCAAGCATTGAGAGGACTTTGAATAACAACTGAGCCTTTATTAGACGCGAACGTTTCAAACACAATCATGAGAGTTTAGAAAAACTGAAAATACATCTGCCATCAAGATTGATATAAAAACATTAGCCAGTACAGTATTGTTTGGTAGCCTGCGGCCTTTGACGGGCATCAAATAGTAATGAAGCACCACCGCACATGTACATGCTCATACAAATCGAAACGATATTTTTATTTATATTTGTTATCTGTAGGTGGTTACAGGCAATCTTCTTGATTAAAACGGGAAACGTGTTCGGCTAAGGCATATATCTAGATATATCTGGTTGTTCATAGAACCAAATTGGAGATCCTGTTTCGTTCGCGATCAGGTGCCGCCCTCAAACTAGCAGGTCGTAACATGAGCACAAACCGTAATAAAGACACAGCCACAAAAAAAAAAAAAAAAGTGGATCGCCATAGTACTTCCTGGTATTCACTTTAGTTGTAGCGTAGTGCTGCCGAACACTTCCTTTCAGTTCCGATTGATTTATTCCTCTGAAGGAGTATTCTACCTCGAGCGCGAGACAAAAATGCTAAGAAAGCGTACAACTATATATCCACGTCGCTGTATTCAGGCGCCTTCTTTTCTGAAACGCGTCTCATATAGAACCTTTTGATAGGAGCATGTGACCCGAAGATCAAAGGGCAAAGTCACCACTAGTTTTATTATTTTCATTTTATGTTAGTAGAAACCTATTGATAACCCCGATCCCAGTCAGAAGTCACGTGTCATTACACTCCACGTATTTTGGTTTCTTATTATTGTATAAGTATACGAGAAAAAGGATGCCTATATATAGACCTTCTTTCCTCTTGTTGCGGCTGCTACTGCTGCTGCTTTCGTCGATGTAAGGGCCGGTTTACGTATATATCGTAGCGATGGGTACGACGACTCAAACAAAATGTAATTTAAAATAAGTAATTACACACTGAAACATATTAGACCCTTAAATGCGTATTGAGGAAATCAGAAATGGTAGGAAATAAAATGCCTACGACTTTGCTTTCGTTCCTCTAAATTTGACCAGCCTTAAATGGACGACAAAAGGTTTTCTTCACCTCGACTCGACTTGAAAAAGGCAAGGAACCCTATGTAGTATTAGCAATATTTTTTTTTTTTTTACTTTGAATTGAGACGTTTGTTTCCTTTGATATTTTCGCACAACAAATCAACCATCTCGACTCACTTTGACGGTAGTTACTCGTGTCGTAGCATGAAAAGCTCATCTTTACGATGTATCTGAAATAAGTAGACCAATCACGCTCTAGTTTTGTAGATTTAAAGATTTTTGTGTGGCCAAAAAGCAAAGGAATATGTATTCACGAAGCGAGTGTTTTATGACTTGCAGCGTACGCCACGTTGTCATTGTTGTTCTTGTTCTTGTTGCGATTGTTCTTGTTGTTCTTGTTTCTGTAGTTTTGCTGTATTTGTTGTTGTACTGGCCGTTGTTGGTTTCGGTTTTTGTCTTATACTCGTTGGTTTGTTGTTTTCTTGTAGTAGTGTTTGTTGTTGGTGGTTCCGTTATTGTTGTAATTGTTCCTTGTTGTTGTTGTGGTTCTTGTGGTGTTTGCTGTTAGTTTTGGCTTTTGGTCTTGTACTTGTCTTTGTTGCTTTCGTTGTTGTTGTTGTTCTTGATGTTGATGTGTTAACTGTTGGTTTTTTTTTGTACTTGTTTCTTGCTGTTATTGTTCTTGCTTTCACTATGTTGTTGATTTTGTTCTTGTTGTACTTGTTTCTTCTTGTTTTTGTTCTTGTTGCTGTGTTTGTTGTTCTTGGTTTTGTTTCTGGTCTACTTTTTCTTGTTACTATTGTGTTTGTTGTTGTTGGTTTCTTTGTTCTTGTTGTACTTGCTTTTTCTTGTTGCTGTGCTTGTTTTGGTTCTTGTTGCGCTCGTTGTTGTGGTGTGGTCGCTTGCATTCCTGTTCTGGTCATCCGTGTTGGATTTGTTTTTGTTCTTGTTGTTTTCTTTACTTGCTGTTTTTTTCTCTTGCAGTACAGAGAAAAATGGATAGCCGGGAGATGTGCGGGACTCCACTAGGGGGCAAGTTGCTACTGTGACGTAGAAATGGCGATGTGCTTTCAGTCTTCTCGAGGCATTGGCCCTTCCCCTTAGGGAAACATTAGCGCCGAACAAACTGCTCACGCAACAATTTTATTTCTGTCAAGCATTTTAGCCGTCTCTTTCGCTTCTTGACGCAACATTTGCGAGGCGTGCGTGGCTGTCGCCGAGGAAAGGACAGCATTTTACTCGTGCAACCTCACCGACACGTTATATGGTGCTCTCATTGGTGAGATGAACGGCCCTGTCGCACGCGATGTTGCATGTTGCCCATCCAAGGACGAAATCCCTTTACAGAAACAGAAAAAGCGTATTTCTGTGCGGCGCAGAGCAGACTGTACCGAAAAAAGAAACATGTGTAACTGCGTACCCGATGGGACGCACGCTCTAACGAAACCTTCAAAGAGTGCTTGTTGCGTAATTTTTGATTGGACTGCTCCGTCTCTATTTCTGGATCTAAAATCATTCGCTCAATTTTATATTAGCAGACGTCAATGCCGAGGAGGAAGGCAGCTGTTTGAGCATACAAAATACGCTGGCTTTGTTTTTCTAGTTAGTTTCGTGTTTTTTAACAAAATAGGCTCACGTAACTGATCATCCGAAGCTCCATTCTCTCCTCTACACAATGGGTGAATGGATGGCGCCTAGCGGCGGACGTAGGTACTGACTTTGGAAGAACGGCTCGAGCTATTCGCGCATACGCGAAAACGTGTGTCCAACCATCAGACGTATGTATCGTCTGCTACCTCGCTTGTCCCTCCGCTAGGTAGAAGGAAGGCTTATGCACACTCAGAACTTTTCCTTGAAATGTTCACTATATTTCTCAAAAATGTCGACACTACTTTATTGTTTTTTTGTGTTTGTTTTTTGACAAAACGCGCTATAAATAAACTATTAACAGACCACCCGACGTGAAGCAAGTCTTCATTCGAATTGCTTTTATATTAGTATAATATGTAGCTATTTGCATTAGGCGAACAAACAAACTACACGTAACTATATAGCAAACAAAACAAAGAAGTCAGAGACGTAAACAATCTTCAGAAGTACCGCGTGTGACCCACAAAAGTAAAGATGTTTGCTAACAGGGTATTAATTCAGCATGTCCACGAGCAGCGTTTCCTCGCTCATGGCCTGGACCACACTTGGCTTGGCCCCACCAGCGCGACAAATCCCGATTTTTGTCCACCAACAAAATGCAGCCAGGCTGTTGGCTACAAGAGCAGTCTTCTGAAGCAGCGCCATTTAACATACATGTCTTGTCGTGACCAGTTGGTGAGGTTCAACCCTTACAAAGTCTTGCAAACATTGTGTTTTTGTTTTTTTTACATGTCTCTGCTATCAGTGTTTTAATAAACAGAAAGTCAGGGCACAAACGAGCTGGTGGTTCGTTTGTTGTGTGTAGCTCTAGTCGAACGTTGGACTTTGCCGCTCACTGTCATTCTCAATTAATCGCCTTCGGCGTTGACAAAACAAAACTTCGGGCATCACTGTCAGCTTCATTCACAGCATAAAGATAGTAAAACGAAACTTACATTGGTATTGCCTGGGTCATGAATAGGAATAAGTTACTGCACATACCACCGAAGCTTTGCGGTTTGCCGGTCATGTGTAGCGTTTGAGTGCTCGAACTGCATCTCAGCTATGTTATAAACATAAACTTTGGTCAGACACGTTGGCGGAGCAATCTCACGCAAACCTGTTAATCAGAAAACAACCGCGCACGCGCCTTATCGAAAGGTAATTTCGGAAAGAGCTGACGCCTCCCGGTTATTAATGTCTTCCCAGCGGCCTCGTGCTCTGACCCTCAATTCAAGAGATCCATAAAAAAAATGGCATGCGTAACGTTTGCCGGTTAAAAGAGCTGCAAAACGAAGTAGCGATAATATTTCCTGGGGCCATTGAATGTTCGCAGAGTGCTGGAAATTCCCAAGCTGGAAATCGATAGCCATAATACGGCAGCCACGTGCAATCGAGTCAAGCTTGCAAATGGGCCGGCATTCTGCTTTTGCGGGCTTGATTGAGTCGTCCTACTTGGTATAGGTTCGAAGCGTCCAACTAGGGGGCGTTCCGAAATTGCGATGGTAGCGCCACCGCAACGAAACATGGTCGTGTCCCGCCGGTCGCGTCGCATTGGGGTCGCAGGTGTCTCGAGCGTAAAGTGGAGATTTGGTAACAAATAGAATGCGTGGGGAAATTCTTTTGCGTAGAAAGTCAATACATTTCGAGGATACCTAAGCACTTCTTATGAGTTGTGAATCGGAAAGCATGAATGTCGTTCTTCCGCTCCCTTACTTCGTCTGCGGTGTACTGGCGTGGACGGCCACAATTCGGGACTGCCGAGGTTGCGGCCGCCGACGATATGCTTCAGGCGCCGCCATGTCCCTCGGCGCCGAGAGGAGCAGAAGTGGCCGCAGTCCCCCCCCCCCCCCTTTTTTTTCCGCCAACACCTGACACGAGAGCAGCGGCCGAGCGCGCGCTCTCGTGAAGCGGCCGCCAATGGCTATCTAGGAGCCGTTTTGCTCAGCCAATGGGAGAATGGGCATTT